>PHNY01299426.1:2722-17209 GCA_003724115.2 Anethum foeniculum
CTATATATTATGTGAATTCATATACATCACAAACACTATAGAATATAACACGTGATTTACACATGATAAAATGTGTTAGGAGTATAATACTATGAAAACTTTGTGTGGTAGCAGAACCATGCATTATAAAATGTGTTATTTTGTACAAAATTGTCAATGTAAAACATGTGTTGAATAAATAAAAATCGTACCTTATGCAAAGAGATCACACATATTTGAAATAAATAAGTGGTCATAATAACATAAGTAACGTTCTTATTTCCAAAATGTGAGTTTTGTGATATACGCGTCTGCGTGTTTTTCAAACAGATTTTGTATTATTTATTAAATATTAGTTTAGAGTTAAGTGCTCATCTTAAAATCAATATATATAGAACACAAACCCCCCTCCATAAAATATCAAATGACTGATTCCGATTCGATACTAGAAAATAATTGTTTCCAATTCGATTTACCAATTCTTGTTTGTTATTTATTATACATTTTTTATTTAAATAAATCATGGAAAATAATATTTGAAAAGTTTCTCTCAGTCTCAATCATCTTTTCTTCCGAACTCTCAGTTAATTTTTTTGAAAGAAAATTAATTCAATAATAAGAAATTATATAACAGGAACCTGAATACAATCACAAGAATGTAGGTATACTAATGCACTTTTATAATTTACTTTTATTTATTTTTCAAATTCAAGTACCTTTTCAGAAAAATAAAAGAAACTCATGAAAAACACAATAACCGTAAGTTGGATTGTGTTTCAAAATAAATTATATTTAATTAATTCTGCTCTGCATAAGGTGTAAGAGTTAAATAGTTAAATGCAATGTTGATGCAATATTCCTTTTCAAATATTTTATTTTATATAACAAAATTAATTTTATTCACATTACGACTTAAATATTTTATTTCTGTTTATAAATCTATTATTATTTTATAAGTGACACAAATAAATACAATCTGTCTACATAAAATGGTTTGAAGTATTAAATTTCTGGCTTTAAATAACTTATAACTATACGTTTCTTATGATTTCATTCAAAAGAATATTTTCACTTCCAGTATTATATTACAAAAAATCTCGCAGAAATCCTGTAATAATGGTTAAAACTTAAACCGTAGCAGTATTTAAATTATTATTACTTAGTAAACAATAAATCCAAAAAATGTGGCATCGCCATGTGCTACTTTCTGAATGGATAAATTAAGCAGTATTCAGATTTCAAGGGAGCACAAACATCTAGTACAATCTGTACTAATTCAATCAGACAAGCGATTTTAGCCGTTAAACTCGTTGAGGAAGTACCATAACAAAGGTGCACCGTAGCACATAGTAATCACCAATTGGCTCAAATTCTCGGGACTATCGCAACACCATGATTTCCTGTTATCATAATTCTGATAATTACACTCTCCCCCTCTATTTTGGTTTTACTTGCACAATTTTCACTACCTACCCATCACAGGTATCACACACTTTTATATATATATATATATATATATATATATATACAGGGGACAGAGAGAGATAAGGAGAGAGATAAGTAGAGTGAGAGAGAGAGACAAAAGGACAGAGAGAGGGGAGGGAGAGAGAGAGAGTTAGAGAGAGATTAAACCTGTTTATGGTAAAGGGATCAGAGAGAAGTTAATTTTAAAGCTGAATCTGTGGTGGTGAAGAATGGAAGTTTCTTTACAAGTACAACGTCCTGTTTGGTGTAGAAATGTGTATCGTGATGCACCTCATCTCAACCTCAATCCTTTTCTTGGTTTTTCAAGAACATTAACTCACTTTACACAAGTAATGTTGCTGCTTTTTATCTGTATAAATTATAATTGTATCTTGTCATAATTAGGCAAATGGGTTTTACTTTTACTCACTGATTTAATTTAAACTAATATGTTATGATCTTTTAGGATCTCATTTGTTCTTTCACACTTCTATAAATTGTTGTACTTCATTCACACTTCCTTTATAATTTTTTTTGCTGTTTTATCTATTCAATGTCTAGCTTATTTAGTGTTTAAGTAGTACCATGGCTAAGAACTAACATTCAATTTATCAGATTATAAGTTACCATGACTAAAATCAAAATAAGTTGAAAAAAGTACATAGTTACTAACACTCGTCATTGCGGGCTTACAAGTCAGATAAGCTGATTTATAAGGCGGAGCCAAACAGGCCCTTGGTATGTATATCATGCTTATGTATTACTATGTCCCCTCACAAAGAAACCCATTTTTGGGATTGTGAAGGGGATCTTTAGGAGTCCATCTTTAAGGCTATGATTGACATTAGTAATCAGAATTAATATTTGATAATATAAGGGTTTTGGGATTTGAACTCGAGACTGTTGGGTCAAAAGAGCTAGATACCATGTGGTAACCGACTCTCTAAATTTCTTAAGTTATTAGGAGGGTTTAGCATGTATATAATGCTTATGTGATAATAAGCATATATTTGCAAAGATGATTGTAAAATCCGGTGTAATAACCTCAACTACGTGCCGTATGCCAAAAAAACACTCGCATTTGTTATGAGGAGTTGGAGTTCTTTTGGTATAATAAAACCAAGCACGAGCTTCCTTCATTTTTTTAACAATCTTGTATATTGCTGACATTAAGCCAACAGTACCAATATTACATAGTATGAGCTGCATAATTAGGTTATTTTCAGGACCGGCTAGAAAGTGGTGTACATGCGGCTAATTGCATGGTAAACACCCTCTCGAAGCGATCCTTCCATTAATACTTCGTGGGAGGTAATAAATAGGAGGAAGCTTCAAAAATCGCAAAGTTGACCAAAAACATGGCGATACCGGTCATAATTCCAGAGTACCCTTCCAGATCTTCGTCGTGTTGAGGTTGTTGATGCCTTTCAGGGTTGTAAGGGCCGGTTGGTGGTGGCGGCGGCGGTAGTGGGGTGACTGGGGATTTATGATGAATGTTGGTTGGCTGTGATAAGAGAGAGGTTGATAGCATAATAAGTAGCATCATTAGTGATGCTATTACTGAGAAAAGAAATGCCACTCATTTTCTCAGTAATGGCATCAATAGTACCACCAGTCACCACTACCAATAACTAACAGTAGTATGGTATTGTTGTGCAAAGGCATACAGAACAAAATAAGGAAACTACCAAATAACTTAGTAAAATCAGATGCCACTCATTTTCTCAGTAATGACATCAATACTGATCATGTTGTCAACCTTTCCCTTATCACAACCATCCTTTCCGCCGCCCCCGCCAACATTCATCATAAATCCCCAGTCACCCCACTACCGCTACTACCACCGCCAACCAGCCCTTGCGACCCTGAAAGGTATCAAAAACCTCAACACAACGAAAATATGGAAGGGTATTATGGAATTATGACCGGCATGATCGGCGTTATTCGCCATGTTGTGAATCAACTTTGCGATTTTTGAAGGTTCCTCTCATTTATTATCTCCCATGAAGTATTAATGGAAGGATCTCTTTGAGAGGGTGTTTACCATGCAATTAGCCGCATGTACACCCCTAATTTTAGCTGGTCCTGAAAATAGCCTAATTATGTAGGTCATACTCTTTTGAGTATTGGTATCTTGTTGTAATTAGGTAAATGGGTTTTACTTTTACATATTCATTATATTTAAACTAATATGTTATGGCCTTTTAGGATCTCATTTGTTCTTTCACACTTCTGAGTTCTGATAAATTGTTGTACTTCATCCGCACTTTCTTGTAATTTTTTTGCTGTTTTATCTATTCAGTGTCTAGCTTATTCAGTGGATTAGTAGTACCATGGCTAAGAACTGTTTTGTTAACGGCTCTCCGGAAATCTTATGTGTTACTACGTCCCTCACCAAAAAGCCCATTTTCGGGATTTTGAATGGGATCTTTAGGAGCCAATCTTTGAGCCTTGAGGCAATGATTGACTTTAGTGATCAAAATTACTATTTGATAATGTAGTGGTTTCGGGATTTGAACTTGAGACTACTGGGTCAAAAGAGCTACGATGCCATGTTAAGTTACTGACTCTCCCAAAATCTTAAATTATTAGGAGAAGTTTAACATGTATATTATGCTTATGTGATAATACCCACATTAATTTGCAATGTATTGGGCTCGGTTTTAGCTTTTACGATAATTCAAGATAACTTTTTGTGCTTAAAAGATCTCGTTTTGATGTTCTTGTTGCAGTCCTCATCTATTACAGGTAATCGAGCAGCTGGACTTCTCTATCGAATATCTGCAACTGCAGGTTAGTACAAACTGTAGTGGTTAAATGTATTTTATAGACTTTAAGTTACTCATATTGCACTTGAACTAATGTCTGTCCATCCCTAAATCCTATATGATCTAGATTTTTCGAGAAGAAGAAGTGGAAAAGCTTCAAATCCTAAGCCTGAAAGCTCCACCTCAAAGAGTTTTAGCCGAAAACCTCAGATAAGAACAAGTAATTCGAGGAAAAGTCAGAAAGGCGATGACAAGAGAGAAGGTTCAGGGACTCCAGCATCCAATGAATATGCAACACGTCAAGTGAAAGCAATTAAACTTAATGTTGAGACTGATGAAGAGAAGACTGTTGAAAATAATCAAGCTACTAAAGTTGAGGAAGGACCTGGTATGGGTGCTATTGTGGAGAAGGTGAAAAAAGCATCTCATGTTGGGAAGCTTACCAAATCAACAGAAAATGGAAGGATCAGTACAGTTGATGAGGTCAGCAGTGAGTCAGCAGAGGTAAAACAAGTAGCAAAGAGTCATGTGTCTGAAGCGGTGGTAGATATAGGGGGCCTTGAAAGTAAGAATTTGGATGATGAGATAGATGGTCTAGAACAAACTGAATGCGCCAACATTGATGATAATGTAAAAGGTAAAATTGGGAAACATGAGTTTGCTGAAGGCATAAAAATATTTGGTAACACAGGAAAAAAGGAAGATGATTATTCACTACAAGCAAAACTGGAGATGGAAGCAAATGCTCGTGAACAATCACTTCAAAGACTTTCTGGAGTAAACTTTTCTTTAGGGAACAAAATGTTCTGTTACCCCGAAGAGGCAAAACCTGGTCAAACAATAGAAGTGTTCCTTAACAGGAGCCTTTCTACATTAAACAGCGAATCTGATCTCATAATTATGGGAGCATTTAATGACTGGCAGTGGAAATCTTTTACCTTAAATTTGAATAAGACTCGCCTGAATGGGGATTGGTGGTCTTGTCAGGTTCATGTTCCTAAGGAAGCTTATAAGATGGATTTTGTTTTCTTTAATGGAAAAGATGTCTACGACAACAATGACAAAAAGGATTATTGTATACCTATAATAGGGGGAATTGATGTGCTAGAATTTGAAGAGTTCTTGCTTGAGGAAAAACGAAGAGAGCTTGAGAAACATGCCAAGGAGCAAGCTGAAAAGGAAAGACATGCTAACGAACTAAGGCGAATAGAAGCAGAGAAGGAGGCACGCGAAGCTGACAGAGCACAAGCTAGAGGGGAGGCTGAAAGAAGAAGGGAAATGTTGCAAGGAGTCATAAAAAAGGCTGTGACCTCTGTTCACAATTTATGGTTCATAGAACCCGAGGAGTTCAGAGGTGAAGACATCATCAAACTGTATTATAATAGGGGATCTGGTCCTCTTGCTAATGCTAAACAGATATGGATACATGGAGGCTATAATAATTGGAAGGATGGATTATCTATAGTTGCAAGGCTTGACAGCTCCGAGAGAAAGGACGGTGACTGGTGGCATACTAATGGTATGCATAATTGTAGATATTCTGACTTGCATAGTATATCTCTGCACTTTGAAATTGTTTGTGGTAAATATTGAAGTGGCCTCTTCATGGCACTAAAATAGCAAACTTGAAGGTTTCTGACATAAACCTGAAATCGATGAAGGTGCCACTCTAGGAAAGAGTCTGAATTCTTCAATAAGGGGTCAAGATAATTAATATGTCACTGTTGAGATTTTAATTAAATTACATTTGTTGCTCATCAAAAGTCTCGACTTGACATGTATAAGACCAAAAGTATGTTTATGTTGCTTATTTGATAGATTGATCGTTACTATTGTACTTGTAACAAAGGTTGTAAAATGTTCATTCGATTCCTAGCATTTACACTGAATAAGACATAACTTTACAAGTTAAGGCTTGGCTCTTGCCTCTCTAAGCTGACAAAGCTTGAACTTGAATTGTGTAACTAAGGACTTGGGCCCAAAGAAAGAAATCTGTCCATTAAGTATGCTTGTCCAGCTCGTTAAACAAAAACTGAAACACGAGCTCATCTGGCTTTCTGTTACAATGTTGAAGGTGAATAATTATGTTACATCCTCACTGTTTATTAGTCCACCTATTACATTTTTTTTCTTAAATATTAAATTGCTAATTGAGTTGCCTCACTTTAAATGTAGACTGATTTGGGACAATCTGCTTTTACCCCGTTTGATTATATTGTTTTTTTTAAAAAAAAAATCAATGAGGGTTCTATATTGAAAATGGAAATATACTGTTATAAGAACACAATAGGTTGATAGTAAGTAGAAATCTATCGATGTTGAGATTTTTTTACGAGGTCAAGGTCCATAAATTTAATTTATGGATTCATGACTTTCATTATGTATATGCATTGTTCTTTTCAATTTCTACTTCATAATCTCCTATATTACAAGTTATATTATAGCATTTATCTGGTGAACTTCTTGGATTTTTCTAGTTGTTGTGCCTGACCGTGCCCTTGTCTTGGATTGGGTGTTTGCTGATGGTCCTCCTCAGCATGCCTTAATTTATGACAACAATCATCGCCATGATTTCCATGCTATTGTTCCTTCAAGTGTTCCTGAAAATAAATACTGGATTGAGGAAGAACATGAAATATACAAGAAGCTTCAGGAGGAGAGAACGTTAAGGGAGGAGGCAGTACGTGCTAAGGTGAGTTATTCTTAAACAGTGTAAAAGGTTGGTAGCTGATATATCTCATATAGCAGCCCCAGCTCCAATTTATTCTTGTTAAAAAACTTGTCTTGTGCTCATCCTCCTTCAATTTTCAAGTGCCAACTATACATTCTCACTTTATTTCTAAATATTTTTTTGCCAACATTCACAGGCTGAAAAGACAGCACGTCTCAAATCTGAAACTAAGGAAAGGACTATGAAAACATTTTTGTTGTCTCAGAAGGATATAGTTTATACTGAGCCTCTGGATGTCCATGCAGGAAGCACTGTTTCACTTTTCTATAATCCCTCCAACACGGTCTTAAATGGGAAACCAGAAGTTTGGCTTAGATGTTCATTTAACCGCTGGACTCATCACATGGGTACACTGCAACCTCAGAAAATGTTGCCTGCAGAGAATAGCTCCCATGTTAAAGCCAAAGGTAAGGTTCTGTTTTGTTCATAAATTCTTAACTGTGAATCATTTAGGTTTATGAGATTCATTGCAACCTATGCAGTATAATTTCAGGTATACATTTACTTTTGTGTGTGTGCGCGCACATGCTCATTGTCATATTTAACATTCATTAATTTTGTATATCCTTCTCTCGCACCTAGAATTGCTCTGAATCCATTTGCTTGGTTCACATGGATTGCTCAAAATAAAGCACTTGTTTTTCTTCACAAAAAAATAGAGATTTTCCAATTTTGGGGTGCCTAAATTTTGGGGACATGTCATAGGTGTCTATTGCGGTTTGACTTTGCTACATTACAGTCTGAAACTAAGTGGTTGAAATATGAATTTTAGAAGTAAGATTTAATATATAGTTTATTCTCCTGTTGACAGTCAACTTCCTACATTACAGTCTGAAACTAAGTGAACTGTGGATGCAATATTAATTTTAAGAGTACCGTGTAATATATAGTTTGATTCTTCTTTTGACAGTCAAGGTTCCATTGGATGCATATATGATGGACTTCGTATTTAGCGAGAGGGAAGATGGAGGGGTTTTTGACAATAAATTGGGTATGGATTACCACATCCCCATATTTGGAGGAATAGCAAAGGAACCACCTATGCATATTGTACACATTGCTGTTGAAATGGCTCCCATTGCTAAGGTAACATTTGTTTCTTTGATGAACTTGGTGCTAACATATCATTTTAATTCTTGTAAAAGACCCCCACTGTGGTTCTGTATAGTTCACTTGTTTTTGGTTGAACAGTATTCCATAAACATATCTTGCATGAACCAGACAGGTCGGGCTTTAGTCGTTCGGTGTCTCAAAAATTTAAAGTAAATAAAATCCCTACCCTAAGCTAACTCCTGCCTTACTACCCCATTCACAGAAGGGTTCACAAGTTTATTTAGTAAAGGAAGATACTAATAACTTGGATGGGTATGACGTTTCTGCTGTGTAATAAATTGACCACTGGCTGTTCTTTGCTAATATAAATTATTTTCCCTTCATTTTTCTATTCCTTTTCACTTGCAGGTGGGAGGTCTTGGTGATGTAGTAACCAGTCTTTCCAGAGCTGTTCAGGATCTGAACCACACTGTCGACATAATTTTTCCAAAGTATGACTGCTTGAACCTAAGCAATGTAAGCTCAAATCAGTGGTTTGTCTTAACTTTATTTATTTCCAATGGTAAACATCTGATATGCTTTCTATATAAAAAAATTTCTTTAAAATCCACTACTAGGGACCAACTGTAACATCAGTGATTTATTTTTAATTTCTAAAAAGAATTAAAAAGTCAATAATTTGAAAATTCAAGCAAATGGTCTTTTGAATGAAGGTATAGAGTTTCATGTATATGTTGAAAAAAAAGGTATACAGTCCGTTTTCAAGTCAAAGCTATTACTCCAGTATTTTCTACCTGTTATTTTTGTCTTATAACTTGGCTGTGAATTATTTTTTCAGCAATGAGATGTCAGTTCTTTTTTATTCCATTCCGTATTCAGTTTTTATATGTTATCTAATTCAACATTAAATTGTTTTAATCTAATAAAAACTTATAAATCTAAGGATTTAGGTCCAGTGCTCTTAAGATATATCCTGTCCCCGAACCCAAATGGTAGGGAAACTAGAGATAGGGAGATAGATATAATGGTAATGGAAGTCCTCTTATTTCATCATCACAACTTGTTAAATATAAAAAAAGAATAAACAACATTTTTCCTGTAATTTTCCTTGCAAATAGATAATGTGCAGTAATGTAGTATAATATTTTTTAACCAACCCAACTCCAAAAGAAAAAAAAAGTTATCATTTTCTTCCTGCCTAATATGCACGCGAACAAGATATTATACTTGTTGTTTATTCACTTTGTAAGTATTACGTACCTAATTGTTATGTAGAAATTATAATTTGGTCCCCTTGGTAAGTTCCCTACTTCTGCCGGTCAGGCACGTGGTAAGCTGGATTTTTACTTTTTAGGAAGTGGAATTTTAACGCCAAACAAAAATTTGGCTTCGTCTTGAAAAGGATGCTACCTGCAATATTTGGCTCTTGGCCATTTTTTTTCTTGGACGCAAAGTTTGATAGTGCTTTCTATTAAATTACTATTGTGGTATTGAGATAGGTGGAGGAATTTCATTTTCACAAAAGCTACTTTTGGGGTGGGACGGAAATAAAAGTTTGGTTTGGCAAGGTAGAAGGCCTATCTGTCTACTTCTTGGAGCCTCAAAATGGGTAATATTTTCTTGAAATCTCCTTATGCTCGTTTTACATATCCTTATCATGTGATTCATACGTATAACCTTCGCAGCGTATAATTTTGGCAGTCACTTCTTCCGATAGATGATATCTAGAAAACTTCTAGTTAGGTAGTTATATACTCTGTAAAGTTTCTTACGTTTATCTTGCCTTGCAGTCTCTTTTGGACAGGTTGCATTTATGGCTGTAAGAATGATGGGGATAGATTTGGTTTTTTCTGCCATGCTGCTCTTGAGTATCTTCTTCAGAGCGGATCTAATCCTGTAGGTGTTGGATTTAAGTTATTGAGTAATGTTTTAACTACACTATTACATTATTTTATCGGGAGCACAGGTTGAGAAAGTAAAATGGTTGGTGTCTGTTAGCAATTTAGCTGTGAACCCTGTACATTTCAAACATGGGTTGAGAGGACTACAGCCTACAGGCTACTGCTTGTTCTATCTACTGCTTTCTATGTATTAACGTCAAAACATACGTTTGCTATTAAACCTATTTATGTGTCTAAGTTACATTTTAGATTTTGACTGTAAAATAACATGGATTCCTAATATGCTATTACTTAACGTACAATAGATTCAGTCTTATCATAATTAGAAATAATTGATTGGCAATTTGCCATGACTTATGTATATATCATCTATGACTTGGCAGGATATTATTCACTGCCATGATTGGTCTAGTGCCCCAGTTGCATGGTTGTTTAAGGATCATTACATGCACTATGGTCTTAGTAAAGCTCGCGTCGTCTTCACAATTCATAACCTTGAATTTGGTGCACATTTAATTGGCAGAGCGATGGCATATGCAGACAAGGCAACAACGGTTGGTGCTTAAGACAGCCCTCAAACACTTAATATTGTTAATTTTGGATTAATATTTCTCTGCAACCCAAGAAAACACTGCTCATGACTATAAATGATTGAGCAAATTGACCTTATAACCCATATTTTCAAATGATAATTATAGCTGTCTAGCATACAAAATAATCCAGTTTATGCCTGCAGGTATCTCCCACTTACTCACAAGAGGTTTCTGGAAATCCTGCAATTTCTCCTCATCTTTACAAATTCCACGGCATATTAAATGGAATCGACCCAGATATATGGGACCCTTATAATGACAAAGTCCTTCCTGTAAGTTGGTCATACATTGTTCCTGAAGTTATCTTCACATGTTGAAAACTATTAATATATCATTTTAAATTTAGACATACACACACATGAAATAAATTTTAAGAATCAAAGTATCTTACATGATTGAATTCATTCCAAATTTCCACCTCTTTGCTAATAATTTGCACTTCTATGTCAGGTATGTTACACTTCAGAAAATGTTGTTGAAGGTAAAAGGGCTGCCAAGGAAGCCTTGCAGCAAAAACTTGGCCTGAAAAGAGCCGATCTTCCTCTGGTGGGAATCATAACTCGTTTAACTCATCAGAAAGGAATCCACCTTATTAAACATGCCATCTGGCGCACACTGGATCGTGGCGGACAGGTTATTCATCTCTCCTTGGATTAGATTTTCATTCACTTCTCTCAGTTGGCAAATTATATTATACAATCACTTTATACTCAGTTTCGTTCATGCAGCGTTCATGTGATGCACATGTCTATGCAGCACGGAAATTGTGAATTACTAGGGACCCTTTACCTATTATAGTTATTTCAGATAGAAAGCTATTGACTTTTATATAACAAAGGCACTTTGTTAAATGTATATGATTCTAATTAGTGAATCATCCCAACACCTTGATGTTGTTCTTTCAACCATTTAAAGGTAGAAGAGAAAAAATAGAAACAAAAGAAACTAAGGACGTTAATACATTTGCTTGTGTGTTGTTTTCGAAATTTTTAAGTGAACAAAGAAAGGTATTTGAAATTATGAAATGTTATGTGAGAGCTTTTCCCTAAATCATTTCTACAGTCAGAAAAAAATCACAAGTATATACTCTCCCCTACTTTTTTACTAAGTAATTCTACTGAGAGAACCGGGAGCGTGAGTTGATAATATTATTTATGATTTCTCTTTACTCTCTACTAAAATTTGAGAGTACAATGTACGATTTTAGGAGAATTGGTCATCTAATATGTATGAATGCATATGCAATCAAGGTGTTCATGGAGGCATCTAAGTATATAGCTAATCGAAAACATTTGTGAAGGACTTTGCAATATATGTATGCTCTATATTGATGCTGAAGATATGTTATTACAGGTTGTGTTACTAGGTTCAGCTCCAGATCCTCGCATTCAAAATGATTTTGTTAATATGGCAAATCATTTGCACTCTTCCCATAATGACCGTGCACGACTCTGTCTTACCTATGACGAGCCTCTTTCTCACTTGGTATTATCTTGTGAAACTTATAGTATCTAGCGTCCTGGATGCTGGATGCATAATATTTTTTTTCCCCTAAAACTAATTAAGTTCAATTTTTGGGCAGATATATGCAGGTGCAGATTTTATTCTGGTCCCTTCAATATTTGAACCGTGTGGACTAACTCAACTTACTGCCATGAGATATGGGTCAATACCTATTGTTCGTAAAACTGGAGGTACATGGATATTGCATATGTGTATTTTATTGAACATAGTAGCTACTTGTGTGTGATGGATATAGATCCTACATCTTTCAGATTGTTTTGTAAGTATTGACCTCCCGGATATATTTTGCATTTGGCGGTGAAAACATATACTAAACTTCCTTTTATAGCCAACTGTTGCTGTGGCTTACTTTCTATGATAAACGGTTTCCGTTTTAGAACAGTGCTAGATTGTGTATGTACATGCCCATAGAGAAATATCTTCTTTTTTTGCCCACTACCAAGCTATTAGTGCACCACCTGCTCACAATTAACAAAGGAAATTTTATGTGGTTGATATTAAGAGAAAAGGTTTGCTTTTTCATGATATTTGTTATATTATTTATCATATCCCAACAAGAAATGCCTTAAGCGATTACCACCGAGAGCATCAAGGTGTGATGGAACTATGTCTGGATTTAAATTTCTGCTTTGTGTTGGGAAGGTTTTAGATTTTAATAATTGCAAAATCACTGTGATGCAAGTGTACATTACAGATAAATTGCCAAAAAGGAAGCTTCTATAGATTTTTTGTATCTTTTAAGTGGTTACAAACAATTGTATCTAGGAGAAACACATAAGTTATCTGCATACTTTCCATTCACTGGGTTACAAACAATTGTATCTAGGAGCAACATATAAGTTACCTGCATACTTTCACAGTTTCCTTTCACTGTTAACTTGATAGATCCTATTATGAAGACATTAATCTAGTTAGATTATATGTATTTACAGTCACTTTAACCTTTTTTTCTTGTAGGGCTTTATGATACTGTATTTGATGTTGACCATGATAAAGAGAGAGCACAAGCACGAGGTCTTGAACCAAACGGATTCAATTTTGAAGGAGCTGACGCTGCTGGTGTTGACTATGCTATCAATAGGTTAGTTATAGTAGCTTGATTAATAAAGTTTATTTTTTTTCCTTAAACTCAAGAGTCAAGTCTCTCACTTCGTTATGCACACATTGTTTCATATAATGCGGAATCCCCCCCACCCCCCAATATACGAAGACACACTAAATTGGGTTTATGATGTCTTATGTATTACATTGTTTATCTGTACAAAAAGATCATTCATACTTTACTTTTCAGAGCAATGTCTGCTTGGTATAATGGTCGGGATTGGTTCAACTTATTATGCAAGCTTGTGATGGAGCAAGACTGGTCTTGGAACAGACCAGCTCTTGACTACCTGGAGCTTTACCATGCAGCTCGGAAGTTGTAGGAACCAGTCAGGAACAGCTGGATCACTGAGCCGGAAGTAAATCTTCTCTCGCAATTGTACAGTTTAGTGATAATTCCTCATCTGTTGTCATCCTTTCCATCTAAACGCAAATACAGCTGCATATAGTTTTATTTAATTACAATTAGGTACAGAGAAACAAAGCGAGACAGCCCTGTTAGTAGTGTAATAAGTTTAAAATTTGTACTTGACACATTTTTGTTTAGCGAAGTTTAAAGTTGAGTATCCATATGTAAATAAACAGTAGACTAGTTGAGTGAATATTATTGTCAACTTGTAAGTTGTAAATTCTTCAATTAAAAAAAGACAGTTAAAAAGGAGAAAGCCAAAGAAAATCATGTAGCTTGAAATGTCTTCGCATATTCTTTATCATTCTTTTTTAGTGCCATCAGGGCAATGGTTTATATTTCTTCTGATAGGTGAGCAAATGGTTGCAAGTGCATCAAGGGTTTGCCTTATGAGGAAGCATGAGCATATTGTTGCCTAAAGTTATCCATTGTATCACTATCAATCAGCCTTGGCAAGCTCCTGTATATGCATTCATGGGCACCACTTATCCTCTAATGACCAACTACTACTCATATTGTTAAGTAGTTTAAATTTGCCAGTGTTTCAGGAGGAAGCTGTATAAAACAACAAACCATTCAGGTGACCAACAAAAAGATTTCTATAGTTTGATACATCGGAAACCTTGTAAAATAAAATCAGAATTGTGTACATCGGAAACTCTTTTAGATTTTTAATACTGAGGTTTATGCACGGGTAAGGCCTAAAGATTCATGTATAAAGACAGACACACACGGAGAACTATATTACTGTTCTTCTTTTGTGACTAATTTCCGCCTATTATCTTGACCGGCAATCTGGCATTGAGGTGACAAAAAATAATAGTAGTAACAGAAGTGACCAATCTTAGGCCCCGTTTGGCGAATTCACTTTTTACTTATAAGTAACTTATTTTTTTTTAAAATTTTGTATTTTTAAAATTTTTTTAAAATATAAATATTTATTATAAGAATTGAAAATCAAATC
>PHNY01299429.1:0-14714 GCA_003724115.2 Anethum foeniculum
TCCACAATTTCCTACCTGGACACGTGTCAACCGTCTAGGAGCGCCAGGTGTCCACTCTACTTGGTAATGAATGGTCAGGATCAGAGGTATGCACCCTAAAACCCTAACCCTGGGCCTATAAGTAGTCCCAGGATGGAAGGTTTAGGGGTTGGTCACTTTTTACTCATCACTATACAATACACACACTTACCCTCCATACTTAGATTTCTCTCATTTCTAGTCTTTTACCTTCCAAAGCCATCTCTTATTCTCACACCGGAGGCGCCGCGGGGCCCAAACCCCCCTCCGGTGTTTTTTTGCAGATTCCCCACCAGCAGCTACACCTCAAGGCGGCGGAGGAAGGACTAGATCGGAGTTGGGAGTTATCAGGAACAACATCTACCCGTACATAAAACTTTATTTAGATTCTAATTTTAACAATAATTAAAATAATTTAGATTAAATAGGGTAGAGCATAGTTCGGATCAGGATAATTTTTGAATAAAACAAAAATCACATATCCTTAATTTTCAAATTTTAAAATCGTAATCAAATCATAGAATCAGTTTCGGTTATAAAACTTTCTAAAATAAAATTGACAAAGCAAATATAATTAATAGAGTTTTTAAGCATATAAATTACAAAACACAATCGAGAGGTTCAAAAATTGGAAAATTCAAAGATTTAAAAATCAAGAGGCAGAGGGTCGAGTACCACATTCAATGTCTTCATTTAGAAGTCCCAAGAGTTATATTTGGTTTTAAGACTGATACTTAAATTTGTTAAAAAAAAGAAAAAGAAAAAAGACTGATACTTAAAATTTTATCACTATATTTCTCATTGAGCAAGCCGCAAGCACCTAGGATGTCTATGCACTTGCCTGGTAAATAAGAATAAGGTGACAAGTAACTTTTATGTAGCTTGGGATAGGGATGCCTCAGAGCATCTTCAATGATAAAAGTTAAAATTATTAATTAAAATATAGATCTTCAAATTATTATTATTTTTATTAATTTCAGATATATAATTAAAATAAATTTAATTAATTTTGTTTTATATTAGTGAAAATAAAATAATACATTTAATAAGAAGATATTTAGTGATAATATTTTAAAATTTTTATATTTTTGTTAATATTTTTAGATTAAACATTAAAAAGTAAAAATAAATAATTATTATAATTGACTGAAAATATTGTTAGTTTTAAAATTTCAATATTATGTAGATGATTTCTGACAATGGGATCTATAAAAAGAATAGCACTTTAACATTTTTAATTGGATAGAGTATAGATAATGGCTACCCAATCAACAAATTTGGAGGATCATTTTAGTGTTATCTAAAAATTTATCTAAGAGTTTATCCTCGTGAAGAAGAAAAAAAGAAGATCATTATGTATAATATGATGTCCACGTAGAATTTAGCTAACAGGTAAGCATGAGTTATAATGGAGAAGCAAAAATGAAGATCATTATGTATAAGATGGTATTCACGTATAATTTAGCTAACAGGTGAGTATGGGTATGGGTTGGAGATGCTCCCAGAGATTCTCTAGCCTTGATCAAATAGATACTGAGAACAATTTTTATTGCGTCTTTTAGGTGAACTTGACAGAAGCAAGGTTGCTAGAATAAGGCAGGCTTTGATCAGCATTAAAAGTTTATTTTAACTAAACGCAGCCTATGTTTCTCAACTTGTATGTAAATTTGATCCAGTTCTGCTGTTTACGTGAAACTCATATTCACATATATATTATGTAAATTGTGTCGAAGATCATATAGTTAATAAAAATTTATATATGATAAATAGATTTTATTTATTTTAACTAATCGAATTAGATCAGATTTTTTTGGTCGGTTTTTGACTTATAACCGACACCGAAGAATTGGTTTTGGTTTTGGTTTGTAGTTATTTGGTTTCAGATCGTTTAAGGTTTTAAACGGTTTCCAATTTAGAATTTTTCAATTTTATGCTCAGCCCTACGACCAACCATAGAATTTAACAAGAATTTAACAAGAAATTGATATTGATGAGAGTAATATTAACAAATATTATGAGTTAGCATTAACTATACATATTAATTCAAAAACTATTGTTATATGGTTATGAGTTAGATACAATTATAAGTATTACTTTATATCCATTGAAGTATATTAATGTTTAAACGGTTTCAGATTCAGATTTTTTCTATTTTTTGTTCAATCCTACGACTTATCATAGAATTTAACATGAAATTGATATTGATGAGAGTTATATTAACAAATATTATGAGTTTGTATTAACTATACATTATATCCTTACAATATAATATGCATAAAAAGGTATTTTATCCAAATATTTGGTAATGTACTACAATGTAATAAGGACCGTTGGATTTTGAATTAAACAGACGATAACCGTTAAATCTGAAATAAGGGAATATTCTATTTTTATAATTTAAATCAAAACTAAGTAGGTCTTCTAAATTGAATAGATTAGTTAAGTCGGTATCCTAAATTGAATCGAGTACTTAATACAAAATTCATAATTGCTTTTTCTTTTTAATTTCTAGAAAATTTTACGTAAATAATACTTTTTAAATCATCACTGAATTAAAGAATATTTCGTGAGTTTCGTGTGGGTTGTAAAATCGTCAAAATCTGATTTCTAGAACTCAAAGATAGAGTCAAAATAAATCAANCGATAAATTTTTTTACAACCGACTCTCTACTAATATATTTAAATTTATTATTTATAACTTCAAAATTTTATTAACAAA
This sequence comes from Anethum foeniculum, assembly GCA_003724115.2. Taxonomy (NCBI): domain Eukaryota; kingdom Viridiplantae; phylum Streptophyta; class Magnoliopsida; order Apiales; family Apiaceae; genus Anethum; species Anethum foeniculum. The sequence continues at coordinate 2,738 of PHNY01299429.1, forward strand.
TATTTAATATCTAATACTCATAATGTATTATTTCACTTTGAATGATAAATTAACATATAATATTTATATTAGTATATTTAACTACATTATATAAAATCTAATTTTTTATTTATTAGTTCGAATATATTAACAAACACTTTGATCAAAAGTTTAGGGAGAATTTTGAGACTAATCTTGCAAAAAAAATACGTTTAATGTATGAAGTTTTGATGAAGGTGAAAAGAAATTTTTAATCATATCTTAATTTATTATTTAATATTATGTTCTCAGCTAAACTATCGATGTGCACATGATTCTTTTATATAGTTTGTGTTCTTACGATTTCTATGAAACATTACAATGTTATGAATTTTTAAATATATTATTATTATTATAAAAAAATACACAAATAAAGGAAATCGTACAACCCGTGCAATGCACGGGCAATAAGCTAGTATTAATTCAAAAACCGTTGTTATATGGTTATGAGTTGGATACAATTATAAGTAATAATTATATTCATTGAAATATATTAATGTAGAAGAGATAGATTAAATAAATATTATATATATACACTTCTATATATATATATGTATGTATGTATGTATGTATGTATGTATATTAACGAGAGTATTAATGATTAAATTTATTCAACAAATCCTATATCGCTGTATATGTGTGTGTATGTATATATATATATATATATATATTAATGAGAATATTAACGATTATAGTCGGTGTATTATATATGTATAATAAATAGACAGATAAAAATATAGTATGATTTTTTTCAAAAAAAAATATAGTATGATTAAATCAAATAAAATCTAAAGTATCTGATTTTTAAATATGTGGTTAATTTGGAAAACAAAATTCGAAAGAATCCATCACTTGGCCATAGAAAAGAAGAATTATGTAAACAATAACTAGTAATTACTTCTATTCATTCTTCAACAAATCCCAGCTTCTATTCACTGTTTTATCATTTTAGGGATACGATAAGCCTTCATCTTTGCTCTTTGTCGATTTTTATTTTTTGCTTTATAATTTCATTCCTATATTAAGAATATTCATCGTTAAAGAGTATAATATTTTGTTGGGACCTTCGTAGTTTCTATGACATTTTAAAATTTTTGATGGACTGATTACTTAACAGTTAACATAGTATAAAAACTTGATTTAGGGAAGATTTTAGTTTCGAGTTCCCCCATCTCCAGTATTGTTGGAACATTTATGATTTATCTGACATCTTAAGATTTTAGATGGATTATTTACTTGACATATTCAGTTATTGAGTTGAACAAAATCCGGGATCGACTCAATTATATGAACTCGATTCAGTTGTTTTCTTAAACGAGTCGATCTTGAACATGAAAATGAGTGCGGATGAAGAAACGAGCCACGGTGAGCTGACTTTTTTTTTTTGTTCGGCTCAAACTCGACTCAAACTTGACTAACTCGACTCGGTTCGGATAAAGTTGTTATATATTACAAATAATAAATTGTTACCAATCACTTAAAGATTTTTTATTAGTACATTTTCCTCGTCATTTATTAAATATTTAGGATTAATTGAAATATAATTTTATTTAGATATATTTGGAGCTATTTTGCATTTATTCACTGGATCATAAATTATATTTTAACACCAAAAATTACTTTTTGATTTGAAATTATAGTAATAACTATACGTATTTAAGCACTTAAAAATCAGAAATACATATATATTTTGATAAGTTATCCCAGACGAGTTTTAAACAATTTATTGAATCTAACGCAGCAATTCTTCAACAGAAACAAACGAGACAAGTCTTTCCTACTTCCTACTAATAGGGGTGTACACGTAATCCGCTCAATCGCACCAACCGCTCGCACCGCTCGCAATCGAACCATATATAGTGAATAATCGCAAAATGCGGATTGACTGCAGATTGAAATTACAAAAACCGCATATTTGTCGATTGGATACGGATTTGATTTTAAATAACCGCATAAAATCGAACCGCAACCGCAAACAGCACAATATATATATATATATATATATATATATATACACACATAAATATATAAATTAAGTTACATATTTCTATAAACACAAACTAATTAATAAAATATTTAAAGTGTCTTTAGTTATTATGTTTTAAACTCTTATTCTAGCCCAATTAGTTTAGATCCAAGATACCAACCTTATTAATTTAGTAGAATTTTTTATTTTTGTCGCAAAAAGGTATGTTCAAATAAATCAAATGTATGTATTTCTAATTTTTATGTTATTTGAAGTTTGAGTTCTTTTTTGGTATAAATTTTTATTCAAAGTTTAATAGGTGGTTGAACCGCGAATCCATCCGCACCAATCGCAAGCCGCGGTTAAAAATATCGCGGTTAACCGCAACCGCATATGCGACTGAGGTTGGAGATTTGATAAAATCGCTAGATGAGGTTTGGTGCGACTTTTACCTCCCAACCGCACCAAACCTAACCGCGTACAGCCCTACTTCCTACTTCCTACTTCCTGTATAAACAATTAAACACTCTATCATGGTATCATGTATGTGTGCATAATCGTCGTCTAAAATATCTCTTATGCGGCACCTCAAAATGGACGGTCACGGTGGCGTAAAAGGACGGACATGTTCGATAATGAAAGGCCGACGACGTACCATTAAAGCTGAAAATATACAAGACGTCTCCGTGCACGACAAACTCTCATGCAGTACAAATGCAACCAATGAGAAAAGAGAAGAGAAACGGAAGAAAATGTACTCCCTCCGTCCAAGTGATTTCTTATCACTTGGATTGGACACGGAGATCAAGAAATAAGATTAAAGTAGTAGAAAGTGTAAGAAAAGTGGGTATAGTGGTGGGACCTATTCATATTTAAGTAATTGATTAGAGAGAAATAGTGAAAGTTAGTGGGAAGAAGTGGATTCATTAAAGTTTTTAAATTATTAAAACTTTACTATTTTAGGAAAGTTTTGAAATGTAAAAATTAGATGGGACATCCCGAAATAGAAAATGATAAGAATTGAAATGGACAGAGTGAGCAGTAGAAAAGAGGAGCAATATTTATATAAAATGTTGGCGTACTTATATATATTTATATATTGATGCTGATCTTATTTCACTGTCACACTGTCGATTTCTTTGACTAAACATCTCTCAATTTGTGGGACTTACTCCACGTGCTTTCCTCTCCCATTCGTTGAACTTGCAACTCCGTGCTATCCCCTCTTTGTTGTCGGCAATGAATGTCATGTTCCGGTACGGTGCTGTTGTTCAGGGGTGCTCAAAGCAACCTTGGAGATGGTTCTAAATTTTCAAAAAATATACCAGAAATATATCATTGAAAAAATTATTGAACCTATGTTAAAACGTATTTCATTTAGCAAAAAAAAAAAAAAAAAATTTCAATTTTTTGAAATTATGAATAAATAGTTTATAATTTTCACTCAACTATTGACGGTCGAAATGTCAAATAATACAGTTATTTTGAACAGACGGAGACAGTAGTACTAACGCTTAACACCTTAAGTTGGATTACCTCTGTCACTATGGCTGTGTTTGGGAGTGCTGTTAAAAATTGCTGTACGGTTAGAAAAAGTGCTGGTGAAGAAAGTACTGTTTTAAAAATCAGATGACTGTTTGGTACTCCCTCCGTCGCGTCCAATTCTCTACGTGCACTGTTTGCACGCATTTCGAGGCTCCCATGAAGTGTAGTTTTATAATTTTTTTAAATTTTTTTTTTCTGAATAAAAGTTTAAATATTAAAATTTTATTCAGAAAAAAAAAATTAAAAAAATTACGGAAATATACTTTAAAAGAGCCTTAAAAAGCGTGCCAAAAATTAACGTAGAGAATTCAATGGGACAGAGGGAGTAATATTTTTGATATGTTTATGTTTTGATGTAAAAAATTAAATAAATTAATGCTTTTGGTGAGGTTTGATGGTGAAATCAGCATCTGCTTCCCGCAAAAACTGAAAAGCAGCTTTTTTGAAAAGCATGGGGGGCCTTGCTTTCTCTATCAGCAGCTTTTAGGCCAAAAACACTTTTCAGGAAAGCAACTTTTAAATTTTACCAAACAGTATTTTAGCTGCTTATCAGCAAAAAGCTGTTTGCTGCTGTTGCTGTCTGCAACAGCAACGTCAAACACACCATAATTAACTTTATTATTTGACTTTTTAACGGTTAGTTGGTCCCAACTTTGAAGGAAAATTATTAATTATTAATTATCATAAAATTATTTTTAAAAACTGAAAGTTATATATTAAAGTAAATTATATATACTTTATAATGATATAATTTTTTAAAAATTTTTAATTATATAATATATGTAACTAATTTGACTAATGAAAAATTAAAGGGGCATATAATTAGGGAGTGAGGGAGTAATATATTATTAATAACTTGTTTGTGGGCGATGCATAGACTTTTTATTGCTATTTTATTATGCGGGTTATTCTTTTTGGAAAGAAATTATCCTTAAATAGTTGTCCTGTTTTTGGTAAAATTTTTCAAAATTCACTTTTGTACTATTACTTCGTGTTTGACTAAATGTACACCTAAAAACAATTTAATTTATCTTAATGCAATTACAATTACGAAGAATTGACAAGAAAATCAATTATTCAACTAACACATTTTTTAAGATACATAATCTTTTAAAGAGACAACTAATAAAGGAATAAAGGAGAAATATTTTATTAGTTGAATTGGTAAAAATTATAGGAAATTGTTACTTCCATAAGTCCATTTTTATTTGTAGAGTGAAAAAAGTATGAAAACACCAAATTATTCTCCCATTCATATTTTCAGGACTTTTGATTGAATGCAGGGCAATTTTGTCTTTTTAATCTTTATTTGCTCTAGAAATAAAAAAGTAATTCTGAAAATAGTATTTCTCAAATTATAAATAGGCTTAGGGACATGTTTTTATTCGATAAAATAGGTACACAACTTTTTAAAAACAATAAAAATGAATAAAATATGTTTCACAACAAATATGTCATTAACAGACCCAAGTAAATTATTTTTAAAAAATTAGAAGGCCTAAAGATGTGTTTACATGAAAATAGGCATATATAGTAATAAGGTATATACTAAAATAGGGAACTATTTTTCAAAAATAATTAGAAATATTAAAACATGTTTTAAAATAAATTGGTACATATAAAGTAAATTGATTTTAAAATATACGGGCCTATGGATCATCCAAAGAAATAGGTTTTTGATGAGTGTTTTAATCAGAATAGTCAATTTTATTTTGATTAGAATATTTTTGAAACAATTAGACCACTAATTAGACCAACCACTAGAAAAGGTTTAAAATTAATATTGGCCGTCCAATTGAAATTTTAAATATTTTAATTTTAATAATACAAGTACATGTACAAGTCTTCTTTAGTATTCTATGTTTTCTATAGATAATTTCATATTAAACATAATTTTAATAAAATAATATATACTAATATATCTTGTTTGTGTTCTTATTACGAAAGAAAAGTTTAGGTGTTTAATTCAATATATAATTGACAAAAATTGAATCTTAAGATTTTATTATTGTAAATTAAAATATCAAATATTTTTAAAGTGATGATCATCATCTATTTAATAATTTTTAAAATTTAAGCGTGGATTTTATTTCTATAATTTTTATATTTTAGGATTGGACAACTTTCAATTTGAATTTTAGAAATATTCTAAAAAAATGAATAAATGACACTCATCATTTAATTTTTTAATCTTAGAGTTCAAGAATTTTCAATTTGAGTTTAGAAATATTAAAAAAAAAAAATACGCCACTAATTAAGTGTGAACCGTATTTCAACTATTTTAATATTTTAAATTATACTCCACTCGTATAAAAGAATATCTTGTCTAACATCACCAGGGCTAGAGTGTTAAAAAGATACTCCTCCGCTGGAGTAGCTATAAATGGAGCATCTGCCGGACATTTTGGGCAATTTGAAAAGCTAGTGAAATATAGTAATTCAGTGCCTTCACTTTTTTTTATATAGAAAAAGTCATGATTTCATAAAAAAATAATTTTCTTTCTTCAAATTTGAAAATATTTTTAAAGAAAACACTTTTTCAACATTTTTCATAATTTATCATTCATAATAAAATAAAGCAAAAATCAAATTTTTTGAAAAAATATTTTCCAAAATTAAAAAAAAAAGTTCCTGGTAAAAAAACGAAGATTATGGCAAAAACGAAGTTGAGTTTTGCTAATTTTCATGTAATAGACAAACAAGGTAGATGAGGTGGTTTAACTCTGTTTCGGAGAGACCATGTTCACCGTAGAGTTTTTGATTCTTCAAGTAATTACATTGATGCGATAATAAAAGAAAACAGTGGAGGAGACTGGCGTCTTACTTGGTTTTATGGCTTTCCTGAAAGGGAAAGGCGTCGAGCTTCTTGGGATCTTATTCGTTCTCTGGCGTCGGTTTCTCAGCTTTCATGGTGTGTATTCCGAGATTTTAATGATATGCTCTATGCTAGTGATAAAAAAAGGTAAAAACAAACACCCTCAGAGCTTACTAGATGGATTCAGAAATGCAATGGATGATAGTTCGTTGATAGAGATGGATTTAAAAGGTGGTGATTACACGTGGGAGAAAAGTAAAGGAACGACAGATTGGGTTTGTGAAAGATTAGATAAGGGTTTTGCTAACAGCTTATGGTGGAGTAAATTTCCTCTTTGCACGTTAATAGTTTTTTACTCTATAGTTTCTGACCATGATCCCATAAAACTTGAGCTTGTCAATGCGTCTATTTCAAAGAAGCAGTTTTGATTTAGATTCGAAAATACTTGGCTAAAGGAGAATGGTTTTCATACCAAGGTCTCGAATTTCTGGCATAATCTCCCTGCAGTGCATCTTCTTCCTAAACTGCTTTCGGTGTCGAACTATATGGCGAAATGAGGGAGAGTGTTTTTTCACAAGTTCAGAGAGAAAATTTTGAAGCAAAAGAGAATACCTGATAATTTAAAGGACAGAGAGGATGATGGAGTTCAATGTATTTCAATGAGAAGGACAAGTAGAATGATCTATTGATTCATGAAGAAGCTTACTGGCAACAACAAGCGAAGTCCTTTTGGCTGAAAGACGGGGATACAAATTCCAAATATTTCCATGTAGTGGCCTCGAGCAGAAAGAAACTTAATCATCTCACTGGGCTTAAAACTGAAGATGAGACTCTTATTACTAATCATTATGGTATGTGCAGAGTTTTGAAGGATTATTTCAGTCAAGTTTTCACTGCTACTGATAGTAGAAATGTTCAGCCTGATCATAATATTGAAGCTATAATCTCGAGTGACCAAAATGAGAAGCTTACTACAAAGATGACCTTTGCAGAATTCACTCAAGCCGTAAAGAGTATACATCCTGACAAAGCTAGTGGTCCAGACGGTTTAAACCCAGCTTTTTTTTCAACACTTCTGCAATCTACTTGGGAAAGAGGTTTTCCAATGTTGTAAGATTTGGCTTGTAGAAGCGTCTCTTCCTGCTACAGTAAATGATACTACACTGGAACTCATTCCTAAAAAGGATAATGTTGATGATCCTAAAGATCTCCGTCCAATAGCTTTATGTAACGTTCTCTATAAGATTTTAGCGCAGTGTTGGCAAAAAGACTTCAGAAAATCTTACCAGGTATTATATCTGAGGAGTTTCGTCCCTGGGCGAAACATAACAGACAATGTCTTGGTGGCTTTTGAGATATTACATTACATGAAACGCAAGAATAATGGACAAGTAGGTGAAGTGGCTCTTAAATTAGACATAAGTAAAGCCTACGATCGTGTGCGTTGGAATTATTTGAAGAATCGAATGATTGGGATGAGTTTTTCAGAAAAATGGTTTAGATGGATGATGCTTTGTGTGACAACTATTTCTTATTTCATATCCTTTCAAGGTTCTTGTATAGGTCCTATTGTCCCAACCCGAGGTCTCCGTCAATAAGATCCTTTTTCTCCTTATCTAAATCTTTAAAAACAGTTGCTGAATCCAACCAAATAAGTGGTTACCGTGTCTGCACTTCTGCTCCATCAGTTACTCATTTGTTATTGCTGATGACAGCTTTTTATTCTTTAAAGCAACTGATTCAGAAACAAGAGCAGTCAAGAGTTTATTGAATGATTATGAGCTTCGGTCAGGTCAAGCAGTAAATTTCCAGAAATCTGCGATCTTCTTTAGTTCTAATGTCAGATTGGATAAACAAGCTCAAGTAAAACACGATTTGGGTGTCTTCAAGGATATAGGTGAGAGTAAGTATCTTGGTTTGTCTTCTCTGATAAGTCGATCAAAGAAAATAGTTTTCAGATACTTAAAAGATAAAGTCATTCACAAAATTAAAGGATGGAGCTCGAGTTTACTATCAAAAGCTGGCAAGTTGGTTTTACTAAAGAACGTGGTGCAGTCGATCCCGACGCATGCCATGCCGTGCTTCTTAATTCCACTGTCACTGTGCCAGGAAATAGAAAGAGTCATGAATGCATTTTGGTGGCAGACTAACTCATCTACGACTAAAGGTATTCTATGGTTGGCCTAAAGTAAGATGTATGGTTCAAAATTGAATGGTGGTCTAGGTCTCAGAGATATTCATGACTTCAATTTGGCTCTGTTAGGTAAACAATGTTAGAGTTTAGTGAGCAGACCAAATGCTCTTGTTGCTCGAGTATTGAAGGCTAGATATTACCCTAATTGCCATTTCTTACAAGCTGGTAGAACGGGAGGAGCCAACTATACTTGGTCAAGCTTATGGCAAGCGAAAGAAGAAGTGAAGAAGGACATGAGATGGGTTTTAGGTGATGGTAAAGTGATCAACATTGCTACGGATAGATGGCTTAGAGCTAAGGAAGATTTTTGTGTTGGTAGTACAGTTTTGAACTACCAAACGGAACACATGAGAGTTTGTGATTTCTTTCAGGAGGGTGTGAAGGTTTGGGATGAAGGTAAAGTTCGACTCCATTTCAGTAGTGATGATGCAAGTGCCATTTTTAATACACGTATTCCGCAAGGGTGTGCTAGGGACAGGATTGCCTGGATCCATACTAGTAATGTTAAGTACACAGTGAAGTCAGGGTACTTTCAATGGTGCAAGAATCAAATTGTAGTAACTGGTATACAGTTATCAACAGAATGGAGTAAAATTTGGAAGCTGAAAATCCCGTATAAAATAAGGGTGTTCCTCTGGAGGTTTTGTTGCAATATAATGCCAGTTTAAGGGGTAGAAATATTCGGGTTCCGGTCACTTGTTCTATTTGTGTGGGAGATATAGAACATATAAATCATCTGTTTGTTGACTGTAATTATGCTAAGGAGTGCTGGCAGGGGCTAGGCCTCGATTTTAAAAGGAGAGAGGATGAATATGCTCATGTATGGCTTCTCAACTTGTTAACTAGTGCTTCAGAGGACACTTTAATTAAAGTTGCTACTGTGCTCTGGGGGGTCTGGTTTGCCCGAAATAAAAGCATTTTTGAAAGGAAAGTCATAGCTCCATCCATTGCTCTCTCCTGGAGTCAGAAACAGGTTGAAGAATGACAAACAGCTAACAGAAGGATTGTGGACTCTCAGTTTGCAGGGGTGCCTAGGACAAGAAACGACCATATATGGAAACCTCCAGAGGTGAATCATCTTAAAATTAACGTGGATGCATCAGTGGTGGCAGGTCATAACTCCTTTGCAGTTGGTTTGGTTATTGGAAACCACCACGACCACATTGCAGGAAAAGTTATAAGATTTGCAGGTTTCGTTTCCGTTCTAGAAGCAGAATTAAGTGGCATTTGGGAAGCGATTTTGTGATCTCAGGGCTTTGCATGTGATTCAGTTTCTGTGAATAGTGACTCGTTAATCAGTGTTAATGCTATTAATCAAGGTCATGAAAATATTCTGGAGATTGGAGACCTAGTGCATCAGTGTCAAGAGATGTTAAGGTGTAATAGTAGAATTTCAGTTAGTTATGTTAAAAAGCAAGCGAACAAGGTTGCGCATAATATTGTGAGCTCAATTGCTTTCATGTAATCCCGTCTCCTCCATCTTGTTTGTTGGGACATTATTATCAGATGCTTTGTCGTTTTAATGAAAGTTTCATTTTCAAAACAAAAAAAACTGTTGTCATGACCTTAGCTTATGCTCCTTTAGTATTGTTATTGCAAAAATAGCAATCTTGGCCAGAAAGCATGTAAAATTTTGTTTTATAAAGTTCAAAACATTTTTCTGAAAAGTGAGTTTTGATTAAAATTGCTTTTAGAGAATATAACTCTTCCGCTTTTGAACAAAATTATATATTTCTTTTCTTCTCGGATGTAATCACATGTTTTAATATCAAAATTATCTAATATATAATCCTATAATTATTACTCCTATATTTCGAAATATGTACATGTTTTAAATATTATTTGGCGTTCATTTAATATGTACTACCTATTTTTTTCATTAGTAATTCTTTCAAAAGGACCATCCGTTTAACAACAATATCAAACGAGACCAATCTTCAAACCCAAGTTTTTCGACACTTGAATTAGTAATTTCAGTTAATTTAGAAAAGAAAAAGGAGGGAGGGTAGTAAATTGTTTTGACAGTGAAAGATGTTCTAGAAAAATCGTATAAAGAATAAATCATGTCCGCAAAGCCTCGAAAGGCTCCTCATGAACTTAAAATATTGTAGAAAGAGGGCATCTCATTTTCAGCGATTTGAATATCTAGGCCGTTTACACTGTCTTATACGTTTTGGTGGGACATATGAAGGTGAAAGGCTAAATAAAATATACATATATATTCTGATAATACAATTTTTAATGCTAATCTAGCTGGATTAAGAAATGAAATGGGATCTGGAAAAGAAGAAAGGAACAGCTCCGTCTCCATCAGTACTATTAAGTATTGTCAGCTTAGCTAAAGATCAAGTTAGCCGGCTAGCTTGTAAACTCTGTACTCAAAAGTCCCTAGTCTTTTCTAAAGTTTATATTATTAATATAACTTTAATTTAAATTTTAAATTTGTATTGTTTGCGAGTGTTTGTTGACGTCGGGATGTTGATAGTTGATATATTATCAACTATAATCTGTAACAAGTAATATTTGTTATTGTTTTCTGAGAGTTTATACCTAGTTGTTTCCTTTATAAGCCAAAAACACAGTTTGTGGAAATTCTATTGGTGTTTAAGAGCAACTTCAATGATGGGTGTCAAGAGGGGCCAACGTCATATGGCACGACGTGGCTTGACACTCTTGTTAGCACTTCATTGGAGTTGTTGGGATGCCTTGGGGTGCCAAGTGAGGTGGCATGGGGTATCAAAAGTTGGCATCCCATAAAATAGGGTGTCAATTTCTTTGGTGGTCTCAATAGTGAATAAACTATTATATTTCTACTATATTTATATTAAAATATATTTTTTGGATGAGTGAAGTTGGCATCTAAGGGTGCCATTGAAGTGTTTTGTGAAAAAGGAGTGTCAAAATTGATGTGGATGAGAGAGAACATTAAAAATAATATTTTTGATTACGTAGCAAAGTTGACACCCCTTCAAATATGTCAACCGTTGGAGATGCTCTTATAAGCTGAATAATTTTCATTCACAATCCACACATTAGTTAAAACCTGCCTATATCAACTACCAAAATTAATGTGCAAGGCATAATAATCTTTCACTTCACACATCCTGTCCCAGTATTCAGAAAAATCCGACTTCTTTTGTCATGTGATTGCTATATATCTTGCAAACTTGTAAATAGTCGATTTAAGATCTCGTAACAAGTAGTAGTTCAAATTCTATTGAAATCATAAATCGTCCATATATTAGTAGGATTGTTGAATGTATACTTTGTTTCTAGTTAAATACACTCTCCAACTCATACATGGTTAAGCACACACTAAGAGCAAGTCCAATGCAATGCTATAAGTGGTGCCATTTCTATAATTTGAAACCAAATGCTAAAAACTTCAACTCCAAAGGAGTTCTATACTTGGATGCAAATATGCATAAATGCATACTTG
>PHNY01299432.1:6562-17237 GCA_003724115.2 Anethum foeniculum
ATTACTTATTTTCAGAAAAAGTACATATACACATACTTTTTCTCAAAATAAGTAACTTATCTCCAGAATGGTCTTTTGCCAAACATGCACTTAATGGTGCAACTCAAGATTATTTGTCACTTAAGTCATTTCCAGCCGGTTGTCGATCAAGTTCGTAAATATATGTAGTGTGCATTATGCATGGTGTGATCAAGTGAAAATCATGACCAGAGTAGAACCTCAAGGTCATGCTTGAGTCCAAGCTCATTGGCAATATATTTTTATCTTTTATTTTTACAAAATATAGTTTACATTTATGTTATATTATTTTTGCACTTTGAAGATTGCTAAAAACTGGAAAGGACGTAATCGAGCCGAGCCGGGTCGAACACTGTTAAGCTCGGCTCAAGCTTGATTAAAAAAGTTCGGGCTCGAGCTCGGCTCAAGTCCGACCGAGCCTTTAATTTTAATCTCGAAGCTCGGCTCATAAAAAGTTCAATAGGCTCGAGTTTGGCTCGAAAATTCGAATTGATTTCACTAAATATTAGCAAAAACTCAAAATATGATCGGTTCAGCTCGAGTTCGATTAAATATATAATATATAAAATAATATTAAATATTTATATAAAATTATATTTCTAATAAAAAAAATAGAGGTTCGATAAGACTCGCGAATCTTACGAGCCGAGTAATTTGAAGTTCGAGCTCGGCTCGGTAAAGAATTTGGAAAGTTCAAGCTCGAGCTCGACTCGATTATTACCGAGTCGAATTCGAATATTTTACTAGCCGAGCTCGAGTAGCTCACGAAAGATTTGACTCGTTTACACCCGTAAGTCAGGACCCAAGAGTGAGTTGTGAAAATTCTGAAAAGATGAATGATACCTAGAAAGACGTCCTGTAAATTCTTGTTGAAATGCAGTCCATATATAATCATAACATTTAACTTTTCTCGAGCATTTTAAACACATTTCTCCCATTTGGTTGTTGTGAAATAATCTTATCTTAATCATGAATAAGCAAAACGCTAATGCTTGCTTGGATTTCAATACCCTTTAGTGGTGGCTGTAAAAAAAGTCAACCTTGACTATAATCTGTGAAAAGATAAATAGTGAAACCCTAAATTACTTTGAATGCTTGCTTGGATTTCAATACACTAACGGGTGGCTCCAATAGGGTAATAGCATAGCTGAAATGATAAATCGAAAAACACGGCCCATGAATCTCGGCGAGATAATGAACATAGCTAGAATGGAAAGTGGAAACACACACATACAGAGAGATATTCAGATATTTAGTAATTATAGATATGGTTTGTACAGCCTAAGCTTACTCCATTTAGTATAACCAAGTTTTCTTTTTATAGATATCGTGTTCCTCCTTTCAACTTAACTTTTTTTTTACCAGGCCTTTCAACTTAAATATATCCAAGTTTAGTATTCTTATTTAGATACTCTCTCCCTTTTTAAAATTAGATGTCCACTTTTAAAAAATCTTACATATTAAGAACAGTGAATATTGATAATAAAAAATATATATTAATTGCATTAAATTAATATAATATATGAAATATGGTTGATCTTGGAAATATAAATATAATATATGTGCAGTTGAGTTGATTTTGAAAATATAAACTTATATTGAAAGTTGAAATGGACAACTAATTTAAAACAAATTTTTTTCTTCTAAAGTGGAAATGCATTGTGAAATGGAGGGAGTATTAAAAAAACATAAAATCTATACCAAAAATATGGTATTTCTGCTCGTTTTTCTTTTCTTCCTTTATTTTGTTTTTTTGCCAAGTTCCGTTTCTGATTTTTTTTTTTTTTTTTCCTTGCTATTGCTACACTAGTTATGGTTGAATACATCAATTCTGCATGAGAAAGTTTGTGGAATAATTAAGTGCAAAACAGATATTTGGGAAAGTAATAAAAATGAAGAAACAAATGGTTGGTAATTTGTTGGTGCAGTCGTTGATTTCTTGATTTCTCTAAGGAAAGGCCAAGCGTTCAACTCCATGTGCGTGCGTACAAAGGGGAAGAAGGAAGAGGTTATTGCTAAAAAGTAGACGTGGAAAGTTTCGGAATCGCAAGACAATTACTGAAAGACCGTGCCACACTGTCACTCCTGTTGTTTTTTCTAAAAAAAAAAGGGGGGAATGAATTATTAATAAACTCGTTAATGCAGGCTTGGGCTGGCAGTGACTAGGCTGACAGTTCATTTGATTTTGGGCCTGGGCCTTTATTAGGGAAAAGTTTTACAGGGGGTTCCAAATTTCAATATTGTTGCGCCTGTTGATATCAAACACTATGGACGAATTAAGACATGGAATTCATTGTTACATTTATCAAGCTTGATCAATTATGCTTTTGAGTACCAATTTGTGATTGATTTTACATGAAATAATCAAAATATTTTTCACTTCTTCACGTGTTATTACTTTCGTATCTTGTAAAACCTTGGCAACAAAAAGTACAGCAAATTTCATCAGGATTTAAGGTCCTAAAGGTAACTTTAGATAATTATCTAAAGTTAAGTTATTTTTACATACACAATTAAGGCTATTATTGTAAATACAGGAGGTCAATTTCATTATTACAAAAATGTCATTCATTTTTTATATCCAAAATGCTACTGACTTTAGGTAATTTTCCTAAAGGTAACTTTAGAATCCTTTTTCTCATTTCATAAGGGTTACACGAGGACTAGAATTATACATAAAATTACATAACTTAACAAAAATTGTAAAGAAGATATGTAAACTGCGAAACAGAGACAGATAGATTAATAATATTTTTTTACTTACGAATGAGTTATTACATAAGTACTTTGCTTTATGTATGCGGTTGCAAGAAATTGTTCAAGTTCGGGAGACTGAAAATACCCATTCTTTGGCTCTTTAATTATCTTCTGCTTGCCATTACAATACTTTCCTCCTCCTTTCTTCCTCGGCGCCTTCGGGCATTCGGTCGGTGCAGGAATCTCGTATTTGCCACCGCGCTTCGGGGTTTTGTAGCCGCCATAATCTTCTGTGTAATAGCCACCCTTGCTCACCTCCATTTTTTTTAGACTGTCAAATATATGTACTCGATAAATTACCTGATTCTGGTACTTCTTTTTGTACGTGTACAATATGTACGCCAATTTGTAGATTCTGTACTATATATTTGCGTATATATAGGCTGTACTTGTCATTATAATTAGGCTTCTTCGAGAAGCTCCTTAATTTGACTTGTAATGTAATCGTGCAGTGGAAGCTTTCTGTAGCATCCTACGTGGTTTCTTTTATGCTGAGATGGAGACACACGTGTTCAAAACAGACCGAAAAATAGGCGGGGGAAAGTTTGAAAACTGGGCGGCACTCTATATCTGAACCATTAGAAATTACTCCCTCCGTCCCACCCAATTCTTTACATTGGGGGACGGGGGCTCGACACGCATTTTAAGGCTCCTATAAAGTGTTGTTCTCTAATTTTTTTAAAATTTTTTTTCTTCTAAATAAAAATAGAATGTTTAAATTTTTATACAAAAAAAGAAAATTTTAAAAATAAATTATACAACTATATTTTTTATAAGCCTTAAAATGCGTGCCAAACATTGAAAAAAAACTGTAAAGAAATGAGAGGGACAGAGGTAGTATATGAGAGTGAGAATATAATAATAAGAAATAATGGGCTATTTTCAGAATTTTTTCCCTTGCTGTGGGCTCGTGGGTCCATTGATTTGTTTGATTACCACCGTGGATAGAGATGGGCCGCATGCGTCGTTCACGAAAAAACGAAAAACACTCGAAACTTTGGAGCAAGTCGATCTACAACCACAACATCATCGTCAGTTTGTCACTGGTTTCTGGAAACAAATAACACATTTTAAAAATCCAATCTGGCAACTAAATAAAATAAGTAATAAATCGATATTTTGTATTGTATTTTAATATTTATTATTTGGGGAGGAAAATTTTATTTGATTTAGAAAGGTCACTTGTCTTTGTTAAATGAGATTAATGTAAATCTTGACATTTTTTGACAAATTTAAAGCAAATTTCATTAACGTTAAAATAACTCAGTTTGGATGAATTCCCAATCGGCTTTGCAACCAGGTTGAAAAGCAGACAAATGAGCTAAACAATTAGCCGCTTTGTTTAAGGATCACTTAACATACTGAATACAAATATTCTTGAAATTAAAAATGACTTCCATATCTAGGGTTTTGAGAGTCGACTTTCATATTTTTGATTCTAGCCGCCACTTCTCCACTTTCCATTCCTTCATCTCCTTACCTTTCGCTCTTCCATATTCTATTTTATTTATCAATTTTTCAATAAAACTGAGATCTACTCCTTTTTTGATAAGATTTTGTTGAGTGTCTTGTTATCAGAGTTGTTAATCGTGCCCGTCTTTTTAAATGTTAGTGAGTTATGTTTTGATATTTTTGAGTGTTCTATTACGGGTTTTGTTAATTTTTTTGAGAAACATTTATATGGTATTTTCGTAGATCCGTAAGACTCGCATCGAATATGGGACAGTGGTGGATATCGCAAGAGCTTACCTTTTACAAATTTTCATATTTTGGGGTATTTGTTACTCCAATATCAGTTTATATAACTAATAATTCTGGACATTGGATTAGAGATGTGTAACAGTCCGGCTTTTCGGACTATTAATTCTAAATACAAAACTAAAATACTATACAATTTATTGATCAAAAATCTATTACAAAGCTAACTATTACAAAAACGCAGCTCAAGAAAGTCCAAAAGTCAATCTACTCCAAACCTAAAGTCCTCGAACTTCAATGCTATCCAACTCTCTCTTATTCCAAACCTGAAAATTGTAAGTAATGAGCTATACAGCCCAGCAAGAAACCAATTGATCCAACTAGTATGGCCGAGCAATACTTACACATATAACAAAATACGATAATCTATACGATACATGATACAAATATTTTCGATGCATATTCATATTTTTAGTCGATACATACGATGCACATACCACATAAAACAATAATTCAAAACCCATAATTCATGCCACGACCACTACAACCCGGTGATAACGGTCCTAAATTTTCAGAAAACAGTCACTACAACCCGTTGACCACGGTCCTATATTCTTATTCGATATTTTCACAAACCATGGCACAAATCAAAGATCCAAAATTATTGTCTAGACACCACATAAATACAACGATACCTATATTATAACACATAATACTTTCAAAGATATCATCACTTAGCCCATGTTTTGAGAATCGAATATAGACACACAATATATAGTTTCGAAAACACTAGCAAGATCGATCGAAAACTTACCTCGAATCTGACCATATCTGACATTAGCCTTTTTGACCCTCTAAATGACGTTTTTTCGGAAAACACAAAACACGAAAGTTGTAGAGAACGAAAAGACCTTTCCAAAAAGTCCAGAATCAACGAATTCCGACTTACGATGAATTAACTACAAATTTTACAAGAATGCTGATTTATATGTATAAAAACCCTACGAATTTTAGTAATAAAAACGAGAAAAGAGAATATGACGTATATATAATGCTACGAAACCCTAATTCCTGGCCTACTAATTATCTGTATTAAAACGCGATCCAAATTTTAGGCTCATTAGTCAAATCCAATTTTAATTCCTAATATTTAATCCAATTTTAATCATTTTTTTCTATTATTCTTTTATTGTTATTATTCTAAAAATTACGGGATATTACATACTACCCTCCTTAAAAAGAATTTAGTC
The DNA here is from genome assembly GCA_003724115.2 of Anethum foeniculum. Classification (NCBI taxonomy): domain Eukaryota; kingdom Viridiplantae; phylum Streptophyta; class Magnoliopsida; order Apiales; family Apiaceae; genus Anethum; species Anethum foeniculum. The sequence continues at coordinate 12,286 of PHNY01299432.1, forward strand.
CCCAAATTCACAACAATACTACACCAAAAGGTTCGTGACGCAGCTAATCCAAAAGTCAAGTCCTAAATAATACTCTACATGATCGTATCCTAGAGAATGTACTAGTCTCATACCTAATACACTCCGAAGGACAGCCTGCTCTTGATACCAACTGTAATAGCCCGACTTTTCGGACTATTAATTCTAAATAAAAAACTAAAATACAATACAATTTATTGATCAAAAATCTATTACAAAGCTAACTATTACAAAAGCGCAGCGCAAAAAAGTCCAAAAGTCAATCTACTCCAAAACTAAAGTCCTCGAACTTCAATGCTATTCAACTCTCTCTTATTCCAAACCTGAAAATTGTAAGTAATGAGCTATTAGCTCAGCAAGAAACCAATTGATCCAACTAGCAAGGCCGAGCAACATATACACATATAACAAAATACGATAATCTATACGATACATGATACAAATATTTTCGATGCATATTCATATTCTTAGTCGATACATACGATGCACATACCACATAAAACAATAATTCAAAATCCATAATTCATGCCATGACCACTATAACCCGGTGATAACGGTCCTAAATTTTCAGAAAATAATCACTACAACCCGGTGACCACGGTCCTATATTCTTATTCGATATTTTCACAAACCATGGCACAAATCAAAGATCCAAAATTATTGTCTACACACCACATAAATACAATGATACATATACTATAACACATAATACTTTCAAAGATATCATCACTTAGCCCATGTTTTGAGAATCAAATATAGACACACAACATATTGTTTTGAAAACACTAGTAAGATCGATCGAAAACTTACCTCGAATCTGATCAGATCTGACATTAGACTTTTTGACCCTCTAAACGACGTTTTCTGGGAAAACACAAAACACGAAAGTTGTAGAGAACGAAAAGACCTTTCCAAAAAGTCCAGAATCAACGAATTCCAACTTACGATGAATTAACTACGAATTTTACAAGATTGTTCATTTGTATGTATAAAAACCCTACGAATTTTAGTAATAAAAACAAGAAAAGAGAATATGACGTATATATAATGCTACGAAACCCTAATTCCTGGCCTACTAATTATCTGTATTAAAACTTGATCCAAATTTTAGGCTCATTAGTCAAACCCAATTTTAATTCCTAATATTTATCCAATTTTAATCATTTTTTTCAATTATTCTTTTATTGTTATTATTCTAAATATACGGGATATTACAAGATGACACTTATTTGAAGGTCAATAGTGATGCTACTAGTTTCATAACTAGTGTACGTTGGATTGCTCAAGATGTCATTATAATACTTTTCAGATTAAAGAATTTGAATATTCTATGTGTTAAGCGATCTGGAAACAAAATAACTATTTGTTTAACTTATTTTTTGTTTCACAATCAGATTGTAGTTGACAGTTCGGAGGTTTGTTCCGGCTGGGTTCCAATGTTTTAATAAATCTTCAACTTGTTCTTCAAAATAAATAACTTCGATGCTCTCCCGAGTAATCCAACTTACACCAATTTTCGATATTTTTCTGAAAACAATAGTATCATAATTGACCTTTATATAATTAAGTTTAGATGCAGTCCAGTTTTCAGATATTTTAGTTGTACAAATTGAGATCGGAGGTACAAATGCCCACATAGTATGAACAAACTTCTGTTTTGAAAGGCGAGCTCTTTCGATTTCCATCACTGTTCCATTCTACACCACTTTGATGCAATCCTGATTCCTCAATACACTATATATATATATATATATAGTTCTAAACGAAAAATAATTCAGAATATACCAAGACATATTAAACTATCACGAGGACACACAACAAACAACCCAAAAAATTGGGTACTAAAAACACAAGTTACGCAAAGATGAGTATTATGGAAAAAAACAAGATTGAAACAAGAAAGAGGGCCTTCTGCCGGTGGATAAACCATCACCAAAGGGGGAAGTACGAAGACGGTTAACTAATTAATAAAATTACATAAAAATAACGATGAATATTATAACGATAGAAAATAGACAGGAAAAAAACATAACATCACATGAAACAAACAACTGTAAATTCAACCTTGAAAGAGAATAATCTAACATTTCATAAATACCAGATGACACAACAAACAAACAAATGACCATACAACACGACTAAGCGATCTTACAATCTTTACGATACTCGTTTCTTAACCTGAGATCCCAGCTTGCCTATCAAAGTGCAATCCACATATTTTAGGATAACCTCGTATCAAGATACGAGTTTACAAACTCAGTCACACAATCCATATCAAATCACAAATCACAGATAAATAAACCAAAATACCTTTAAAGACATTTTATAAACATAAAAACAACACATTAAATATACTTACTGTACAATGTCCTTAAAGGTTCAGAGTCCTCGTTATCTTTGAGGCTACACATCCATTTTGAACCTACTTGTGAAAATATCTAAACAACCATAAATTCACATCATATGCCTCAACATTGGAAACAATTATGTAATTATATACTATGTGCAATCAATACGATATAATAATATACCCTTTCATTTTTTTATCGATTACTAAACGCTACGATTATGCTATATTCTTAGAAATGATCCAAAACTTTTATTTACTCACTCAAACCAATCCTAATCCTCATGATATATTAAAAATAATTTCTATTTCAATCTCATAGGTTTTAAACATGCTTAATAATTTTTCTTGTTATAATAATCTATTTTCCATTATTTATTACATATATAATAATATTAAAAAAAATCCATACATGAAACTCAAAATCTGATTCCACCAATAAATCCGAAATATTATTTACTTAACTTTCATATTTTACACTTTCTCTAATTCTTTCATTTAGTCATTCAAGTAAATTAAAAACTAATGTTAATATTTTAGCCAATCAGATTCTGCCACGTTATCATCTCACAAAACAAGCATTTTCTCTCTCCTCAAAGTCAACAGCAATGACCAAAGTTTGACCGTCTATGTGTATGTTTGGCATTGTTATTGCAGATATCAATAACAGTTTTTGTTAAAAAACAACTAAAAAATTATTTGGTAAAATTCAAAAGTTGCTTTTCTAAAAAGTGTTTTTGGCCTAAAAGCTATTGTTAGAGAAAGCAGGTCCCCCATACCTTTGGAAAAAACTACTTTTCAACTTTTTCGGGAAGCAGTTGCTGATTTCACTATTAAAACTCAACAAAAATATTATTTCTTTTTATTTTTTACATCAAAATATATACATAGCAAAAACAACAACATTTTTCCAGCAAAACATCAATCCTAAACAGAACCATTTATCTTATTCATTTTTAATTGGATTAACATGATTAAAGAGCCTATATTCAAATATGTAATCGATGCAATACGAAATGAATTTTGGAAGTCTAATAACATATAAATACATAAATATGTTCTAAACAAAGGAAAGGGGACACATAATTACCCTATATTGTCATTCCGAACTAGCTTAGTACATCACCCACATATTTGTCTCTTTTATGGAACTACTGACATATGCTTTGTATGTTCAGTACTTCGTTAAGTTTTACTTCTAATATATGAGACCTAACTGATCTTAAACTCATTCGCATACATGTGTATAATATCAAGACACCTATGACAAAGCTTGGCTAACCAGCCTGTCACATATAACTATCTAAGTCTTATATTATAAGCTACCATTTTCTTATTTATCTATTTATTTTTTCCTAAACAACATCTTACTAGATAAATTCTTTGGCCCACTAAATGCAAACTAGTCCAATAAATTGTTAAGTCGACCCACTAGCATCTATTAACTTGGTTAGCCTTTTATCTTTTTTTTTTTATCAAGATCCATATTCCTTGTTCCTAAAATTATACTCCAAATATAATAGATAAAATTTTTAATACTCTCCAATATATAATTTTAATATTTTCTTTGAGATATTACAGAAATACATACATTTGCATCAAAATAATGAACATATTGATGATCGTGTCTGAATTGGTAATAAGCATAATCTTTGATCATTGATTTCCATCATTTGCTAGCAATAAGTTATTGATGATTTGATGATTGTGGTAAAATATGTTTAATGGATCCACATATGCTACGAGGAAATTGAGCGTGTGCTCCTAAGAGCACCCACAATGGGTGCCCATTTACTGCATAGGAACTAGCAAAATGGCTTAGGCAAGAGAAAAAAGCGGCCACCTGCATTGGATCATTTAGAAAAAACTGGCCAAGGCCACGAGGGTGGTTAGTGCCCAGTTACCACATTTATCTGTTTTAATAATTTTTGAACGTAGACTTGTACATATTCTTTTAGTTGCTGTTGTATCTTTGTAACTAAAATATTGACAAAGAATTAAAATAAAGTTGGCAGGACCCATTTATAAATGAAATGAGCTTCTCAGCGTTGTACGAAACTGGACACAATTTTTACACTGGCCACAGCTGCTTAGCTGGCGCAAAATTGACCCCACCTGTAAGTGGAAATGGTCATCTCTATTGGGCATGCTCTAATTCTTGTTACTCTATAATGTACCATATTAAATTTATAGATTGTAAACATGTTTGTGAATGTCATTAAGATGAAAACAATGATAATGAGGGCGGTGCCCTTATTAATCATAAACGAATGACAACAAAAAGTTGCAGTATTCAATGTGAAACTTGAACGCATTACTTACACCATAAAAAAAAAAAATTCTCTACTATTTTTATCGATTTAAACACAGGTCTTGGATGCTCAGTAAGTAATTATAATTCATTTAAAAATTAAAATTGTATTGGAATCTCCATCGTATTGTAAATCTTAAGACCACTGTAATTTTTAAATCAGAGTGCATAATAATCTTGTCTTGTGCCAATACCATTCTGAGCACCACTCATTAAAATCTTAGTATGCATTCATTCCCTATACACACACACACACACACACACACGCATATATAT
>PHNY01299434.1:0-37667 GCA_003724115.2 Anethum foeniculum
CTGATCATCTGATTAAGAAGATCCGACGGTTGTGAGAGGAAATAACCAAAATAGGGGGTAACCAAAATAGAGGTTGAACCAAATTATACCCTATTCCGGTTATTATAGTATAGTATAGATATGCTATTTTAATTTATAAGAAATACTCAAAAATGTTTATTTAATTCTATTGTTTTAATTTTGCTATTAAAAAAGAGATTACACCACCCAACAATGTGTTTTTATGAGAAACACGTGGACCATGACTAAAATCCACTTAATTTCTAATAATTATTCGCATTAGTGCACCACATTACATTACATTTGGTTTCAGGCCATTCTTCTTCCCCGCCAACTTTTGGAGTTAACCCTCAATTTTGTTGCATTAGAATTCAATAAATAAGTATTTTAATAGTGACTTTCAAAAAAAAAAAAAATTGAAAGTGAAAAATTTTATTGTCAAAATTTTAAATAATAAAATTATTTATGCATTACATTTATACTATATATAATAGACAAAATATTCAAAATTTTGGTTAAACGTTTTTTCGGTTTTCGATCATTATTAATAATATAAAATAACTAATCATTTTTTTAACTAAAACACCAATTATCTTTTTGAACTAAAACATATTAACTTTTTTATTCTTACCACCCAAAACATCTCTTTTACGGACAAGTTTATTTAACAAAATTGAATAATAATATTATAATTATTAAAAACTAGCAAGTTACCCTTTTCGGCTAAAACACATTACTTTTTTTATTTTTTCTAACTAAGCCCCTTCTTTCCCAAAAATAATATGAGAAATTCTATTTAATAAAATAAAATAATAATATTATAATTTTTAATAACCAGCCAATTGCCTTTTTCGACTAAAACGTATTATCAATTCAATTCAAATTAATGATATAATACTTTTATTTTAAATTAAATTACACATTTATACAATATTAAAAAAAATCGTGTATCATAAGGGTTTCACAATCTATCTATACTATTATATAAAAGCTAAACATTAAAAGTTTTGGTTTAACGGTCTTCAGTTTTGGTCATTTATTAATAATATTATTATTACTAATAACAAACTAATTACCTTTTTCAACTAAAACACCAATTACATTTTTGAACTAAATATTTTTTATTTTTTCATTTTTACCAATTAAAACACTTTATTTTTCAAAAAAATCACGGGCAAGTCTATTTAATAAAATAAAATAATAACATTATAGTTATTAATAATTAACTAATTACTATTACCTTTTTTTTTCCCTAACCAAGTTACCTTAGCTAAAACAGTAAAACCTCGATTTTTGATTTTCGATCACTTATTTATAATATTATTTTATTAACAATTAATGAATTATCTTTTTCAACTAATACACCAATTTCTCCAATGTTACATTTTCTATTTCTTCCGGCTAAAACATCTATGATCCGAAAAATCGAGCAAGTCTATTTAATAGAATAATGTAATATTAATAACTCACCAATTAACTTTTTTAATTAAAATACGTTACTTTTTCTATTTTTTCTAACCAAACTCCTTCTTTCCCCAAAATAATATAATCAATTATATTTAAAAAAATAAAATAATAATATTATAATTATTATAACTATCGATTACTCTTTTTAATTAAAATGTATTATCAATTTAATTAAAATTAAAAATATAATATTAAAAAATTAATATAAATTAAATTAAAAATTACATAATAATAAAAACACCCGTATATTACATGTGTTTTAACCTAGTATTTATTGATGGAGTTTCCGGCATAACCATGGTTGAGAAAATAATAGCGTAATGAGAATGAAGTGACGGTTTGATACGAATTAGGAAGGACACGTGACACGCGGCAGCATAAGGATGTAACATCAGAATCTTCGTTCGTCACCGACTAGGAAGAGGGACAGCAAATAGAATAAATTGGACACGCTTCAATGATTGACTTTCATCATTCTAATTAGATACCTAGATCTCATCTCCAGCCTGCTACTACTATGTTTCTTTAACAACCTAATCGATCTTGTATGTTAAACACACCGATTTGCTACCTAAATAAAGTTGGAACTTAAAGCTGATATCCTTTTTTGGAAAAATTGGATTATAAAGTAATGTATTTAAAACTGAAATAAAAAATTTATTTGATAAATTCTTTTGAAAATAATTTAGTGAATTCGAATAGGCAAGATCAAGGCGAAGTCGGAAATGAAAACTAAACATTACTTAAGATCTCGGATGAGCTAATTACTTAATATTATATTATAACTCGCTAAGGAATTTTCGGGTTTGAGTCTTCCCAACCCGATATTTAAATATATTTATATTGTTTGGCATTTATGATGTCTCTATGTTCCGGTTTATTTGTTTTTTTGAAACAAAAGTACTTGCTTATTTTAAATTGAATCAATCATCAGTACCTCAGAAATAAAATCCGGAGCAACATTAAATCACTCATGGAAGTCTAATGAGTAACTCTTACTAACGTATGGGCTACAACATTCGCAGACCTATGAACATACTCTACTATCACATTATCAAAGTGTTTAAAAAGATCAATCCAATCTGACACAATTGTGTAAAGAGATCGGCTGTTGAATCCTTCTTTGTTGGAGAGGCAACCAAGCGATTTGAATTTGAAGATGATTTGAATGTATGTACTTGTTTTTATTCGACTGTTCTNGAACAATCGACCATAGATGCGATCCCATAATAACCCTCATCCCTGAATCAAACCCATGAAAATTATGCCAATCTATAACCTCAGCCATGAAGAAAACCAAAACAAAACCAAAACTCTCACAAGGAGAGACTAACAAAACCCAAATAAATTGGGAACTTATTAAAAAAAGACAAGATCTTGAATAAGAAAACTAAAAAATAAAGGAATAAAGGAATTGGGGCTTATCACCGGTGAAAAACCGATGAAAGCCCCCTCAAAAATCTTTACTAGAGGCTATGATTTATGAGAAAGAGAGATTTGTTAGAGAGAGACAGAGAGAGAAACGAGCGATTTGTTCCGGTTTGTTTAATCGTACGAATGAGGGGAAGTGTAGAAGGAAAGTGCTAAAGGGTATAAGATCTTATTGACGGTTTTCTCTGCAATTTTAAGATTTTAGATAAGTTGGTTACTCAACAATTATCTAAAAATAGTCAAAGTTTGTACCAGATATACATTATTCGACTCCACAGATATTCTATTTAAATTAACTTTGTTCGGTGCTATTTAGTAAGAAATAATTTGAGTTCCAAGTACAATGATTAAAAAATGAAAAATAACTAGCGTTTTACCCGTGCTATGCACCGAATCACAGATCCACAATTATCAGTAATCTTTATAATTAAATACTATTGAAAGAGAATAAGAATCTTGAGGTTAATCTCAGGATATTTTTTCTTAAAATTATGAGAAAAGTATGTAAAAAACTTAATCTTGACATTTATTTACTTATCATGATTTTTTTTTGTTCTAAAATTAGGAAAGTGAATAGTTAGAAGCTTAATTAAATACACACAAATCAATAACTACCTTAGAAAATTTTTCTTGAATTCTATCTCAAGATTTTTAAACTCATATAAATATAAAATATAATTAAAATTAGAGAACTTACATAAAATAATACTTTTTACTAATTTATTTTCCAAAATACAGTGTCTCCTTTTTCCTTTCGTTATTATACTTTCTCCATCTTTTTTTTCAATAACACGATCTCCTACCTTTTCTCCCCTTCTTCATCCTCCATCGCGTCTTTATCATCCTACCGTCATTATCATCCTTCGTCATTACGAAAACTTGCAGTTAGTTGATTTAGTTATTTATAAAATTGCAATTATCTACTACTATGTTTGCTTTTTGGTTGATTCATGAATCATGAAGTTGTTTATTGGTTGATTTAATTTATTTCTTTTTGGGGATACCTACTGTTTGACATTATGTCACGAAGAAATACAAATTTATTTTTGTCGATTCTGATTGCTTATATATTGAATTGAAATTGATTTGATTTGTAACATATGCAGCAAAAATCAACTCAATAAAGGAGCAACAAATGCAACTAAATAAACCCTAATATTAACATTCAGAAAAATAAAAATAAAGTTACATTTTGAGGTGCAAAGTCACAGATCGTATTTTTCAAAGCAAAATTTAAAGAACATATTTGTATAATTTTTACCATATTTTGGGGAAAAAAAGATGTATAAGAACAGTATTTTTTAAAAGAAAAACCCCTAAAAATTACTCATTTCTCCTTTGTATAAATTGCATAATGTTATTTTTATTACTTAAAGTTAGTTTAGAATTTTATATTTATCGAATAAATTATTTATTATTACCATTTGTTAGATAAATTGTGTAATATTGGCCTATGTCTTATATAGATAATCGTTAAAAAGATTTGGAATAACGCACTTTTGAGAGTAAACTCAATCATTCATTTTTTTATATTACTCTTAAGTTATACCACTATTTTTAGATTTTACACATGTATATAATATGCATATACTTCTTTTCTTCTTTTGTGTCGATCTTCATCTTTTTGACGAAGTCGCGAAAAATGAAATTTGATTGTTACTTCTTCTTTTTCTCATTTTTAGTATCTATCTATTTTTCATATCTATTTATATTATATCGATCTGTTTTTCATCAATGCATGCTTCTTTGATAAATTATTTTGTTTTTTCCAAGTTGTGTTTTCCTTCTTTATTTTCAATTCCACATGAATGATTTGTTTTAATTTTTTGTCGAGTCTTGTGATTTTCATGATGATTTCGGCCTGTGTTTAGTTATCTATATATAGTGATGTCTATAGATATTGATTTTAGTGGTAATCATGATCTTGGAGATGTGTTGATAGCTGGTAGAAAATGAAAATAAAGGTGTTGTGGTAATTCGGTTCTGGTAATTCCAATATGTACTTGGTGATCTTGATCGGATATGACACATATTTAGAAAAATCAATTCATTCTATCCGGTTTAAAAGTAAAAGAGATCTTATCTAAAACTTTGGTCCTTGACAACCAACAATAAACATCGCTAAATCTTAAAATAAATAGATGATAGTCGTTGGATAAAAGAAAAATATTTTATATTTTCATGGTTTCAACCAAAAAAAGTTAGGTATTTTAATTAGAATAGAATACTAAATGTGAAATTCGTAATCATCTATTCTCTTCAAAATTCGGATAATTTTAATTGGATAGTACTTTTTAAACCATCACTAAATTAAAGATTATTTTGTGAGCTTTGCATGGCTGTAACATCACCAAAATCTGATTTCTAGAACTAAAGATGGAACTGAAATATAATAAAATGAAACCTATTTTTTTCTGCTAGGGAAATTTATTCTATTTATTTGTTTAAACTCCAATTTGATTATTTCTTTAACTATTTTAAATGATCGTTAGATCTTAAAATAAATAGATGATAACTATTTGATCTTAAAATATAAGAATATTTATATTTCATGATTTAAACAAAAAATGAGGCAACTATCATATATAGAATATAGTATAGTTCAGTAATTCATGTAAATTATATCCTAGTGATTGACAGTGTAACTGTGTTACATATATAAACACAGTTTAGGTTTACACTAAAGTGTTGCTTAACATTATTATCATTCGTGTAACCTAGCAGCTCTCAAGGATATATGTTCGTCCTTTGGGAGAGTAGTTTATATTTTGTAATCAGTTTTTATACATCGATAAAAATTGTTTCTCATATTCTGTGTTGAATTTCGATTTGATTGTTAATACTGTATTCAACTCTCCTTCTAATAGTAGATAATGGAATCTTGAAATATAATGTGATTTTTGTAAAATTTAGGTATGATATCTTATTACTTTAAAACAAATTTGTTTAAATCATCTCTAAATTAAATTTTATTTTAAGTGTTTCGTGTGTGCTGTAAATTCGTCAAAATATGATTTTTAGAATTCAAGATAGAGCAGAAACAAAATCAAACGAAACCCGACAAATCCAAGTTTGAGAAGAAAATATTTGCATACTCGTAATTGATTTTAAGAAAACATATCTTTACAATTTGACATACAAAATATATAATTTATGAATATTTTAAATCAAGTGTCTACTGTATTTAAATTAAAATAATTAACTAACTGTGGTTAGTGCAGGAGGATGAGGATTATAAATAAGAAATTTTTTAGTATAAGACGATTGTTATAAAGAGTGTTATGTTATTCGTCTAAATTAATTGAATACTTTATGTAAAATTCAAACATGTCTTTTCTCCTCGATTTCAGGATAATTCTAGTTGTATGCTACTTTTTAAATCATCACTAAATTATATATTATTTCGTGAGTTTCGCGTGGGCTGTAAAATTGTCAAAATCTGATTTATAGAACTCAAGATAAAATTAAAATTAAATCAAATGAATTCCAATAAAAAAAATTGCTAAGCAAATTTATTCTTTTTGTTTGTTTCAACTCCAATTTGATTATTTTTTCATAAGCTTTTTCAAAAGGCCGCTAGATCTTGAAATTAATAGATGATATTAGTTCGATTTAAAACGAAATTTTTTATTCGTCCGATATCTAAAACAGAATTCTATATTTTCATAATTTAAACACAAAATAAGTATGCATTCTAAATATAATTCAGTATATAATGCAAAAATTTTACATGTCTTTTATCTTTAGTTTTTGAATAACGTTATTTGGTTAATAATTTTGAACTATCATTAAATAAAAGATGATTTCGTGAGTTTCGCGTGGCCTGTAAATTTATCAAAATATGAATTTTAGAACTCAAGATAGAGAGGAAATATAATTAAACATAACCCGATAATTTTTTTAATTAAAATTTGTAAATACTTCTTGACATATAAAAATATGTAATATATGAATATGTTAAATTAAATAACAACTTTATTTAAATTAGAATTTTGAACTAACTATAGTTAGTATAATTGGATGGTAATTGTGAATAAGGAAATTTTTGATGTAATTTGATTGGGCTAAAATTTAGAAATTCTTTTTTATTGGTCTAAAATAATTCAAAATTTTCTGATTAGTTAACTGAATATATGGTTAGACTCAGATATTATAAGAAGAAAGGATATGCATGAAAAAAGGAGCGATGATATAAAATCAAACATAATCCAATAATTTTTTTAATTAAAATATATAAGTATCTTTTCGTATATAAAAATATGTAATATATGAATATGCTAAATTAAATAATTACGATATTTAAATTAGAATTTTTAGCTTATTATGGTTAGTATAATTTGATGACAACGGTAAATAAGGAAAATTTTAAAATTTAGGATTTCTGTTTTATTGGTCTAAAATAATTCAAAATTTTGTAGATTGGTTAACTGCATACCTGGTTAGACTCAGATAGTATAAGAAATGATTGATGTGTATGAAAATATGAGATTTTTGATTTGATTGGTCAATTTTTTAGGTGTGCCTCCCATTAATTCTAAATATAATTGAATATTTAATGCAAAATTCTTAATTGTCTTTTACCTTTAATTCTGTTTGTAATTGCCTTTTATCTTTAATTCTGGGATAACTTTAGTTGATTAATAATTTTTAAATCATCACTAAATTAAAGATTATTTCGTGAAATTCACGTGAAACGTAAATTCGTCAAAATCTGATTTTTAGAACTTAAGATATAGATGAAATAAAATCAAATGCAATCCAATAGTTTTTTATTGAAATATATAAATATTTTTTGCAAAATATGTGATAATATATGAATATGTTAAATTAAATAACTATTATATTTAAATTAGAATTATTAACAAATTATAGTTAGTGTATTTGGATAAGAATAGTAAGTAAGGAAATTTATTAGGTGTGTCTCCCATTGATTCTAAATATAATTGAATATTTAATGCAAAATTATTAATTGTTTTTTATCTTTAATTTTGTTTGTAAATGTCTTTTATTTTTAATTCTGGGATAACTTTAGTTGCTTACTAATTTTTAAATCATCAATAAATTAAAGATTATTTCGTGAACTTCGCATGGGACATAAATTCGTCAAAATCTGATTTTTAGAATTTAAGATAGAGATGAAATAAAATCAAACGTAATTTGATAATTTTTAAATTGAAATATATAAGTATTTTTTGGCATATTAAAATATGTAATAATATATGAATATTTCAAAAAAAAACTACTATATTTAAATTTGAATTATTAACTAATTATGGTTAGTGTATTTGGATAAGAATGGTAAATAAGGAAATTTTTAATATAATATGATTTGTCTAAAATTTAGGAGTTCTCTTTTATTGGTCTAAAATTATTTTAAATTTTCTAATTGGTTAACTACATACACTCAGATATTATAAGGAATGAATGATATATATGGAAATAGGAGATTTGTAAGTTAGACTCAGATATTATAAAGATATTATAAAGAAGGATATATATGAAAATTGGAGATTTGTAATATGATTGGTCTATTTTTTTAGTGTCATTAATTAAAATTACATGATAAAATACGTGATTGGTTAACTCAAGTGTGGTTAACTCAGCTATTATAAATAAAGATAAGGAAAGTTTTAATCTGGTTATGATTGGTCAGAATTTAATCCTTGAATTTTGATCGGTTCTAAAATAATTCCTGATTTTTGATTGGTTAACCACATACCTCGGTAGACTCAGGTATTATAATATAGGATAACTGTCTCAAATTAGTATCGACAACAGATCCGAAATACTACGTATCACTAGTTACAATGTAATTAATAATAAATGAACCAATTCGTAAATGTCTTGCCTAATGGCATGGTGTGTTAAGTTTTATTAAAAAGTTTCGATCTGTCATTTTGTGCCTTCAGTACAACGTAAAAGTATCAATATGGCTTGACGTAATTCACTGCAGGAGATGGAAGAAAACTTTGCCAGGGTTAGCATTGATGATGAGGAACATGGAAATTATGTTATGAGGAGAATACAGAGGACCTGAGTGAGATGTGAGATAGATCTGCGATGGTATTTGGTAGGTCGATTTTTGACAGATTCCCCCATTGATTATCAGGCCATGCAACACAAGATGGAGTCACTATGAAAACCTAGCAGGGAAATGTATGTGAAGCAGCTGGAACCCAATCGTTTTATTTATCAATTTTATCACGAGATTAATATCAAAGGGGTGATAGATGGAAGACAAAGTCATACTATAGACGCTAACTGGATACGACCAGGAGGGATATTTCCAGCGAATGCTGCTGTGGTGGACGATGGAGTCAATGAGTTGAATGAGGTAGGCGGAAAAACCGGAATTATATTATATGATAGGAATAAATCAGGGATGTAACTGGATAACATGGATTCGGAAAGAAGGATAAGTGCTGAAATGATTCAAGGCAACAGTCTTGCTAAAGATAAACAATCACAGGACCCCAAAACGGAAACTCAGGGATTTAAAAATAAAAAAAGCGAGAGAAAACAAAGAAGGGGACTCAAACGAAGTTTTGGTGATTGATCCAAAAAGGAGAGCTTTGAGAATATTATAATGGACCCAAAAACTTATTATTGGCGGGGGCTGCAAGGCAGGCCCGCCAGTCATCATAAGTGTTATAAGCTGGAACTGTCAAGGTTTGGGCTTACCATATAAGATTCAATTCCTAAAAGATGTACTCCGTCAAAAAAAGCTTACATTTTTATTTTTCTGTGAAACTTTATGTACTAAGTAGAGATTGGAAAGGGTTCAAACAACTTTGAGTTTTGAGGATATGCTCGCGGTGAATTCTCGGGGAAGGATTGGATGATTGGCATTACTCTGGAAGGAAGAAGATCGGGGTAAAGTTCTTAGTTACTCTCAGAACCATATAGATATAGAAACTAAAATGAATGGAAGGGAACCATGATGTCTTACGGGAATTTATGGAGAGCCTAACAGAACGAATGGAAGAAAAACCAGGGAGTTGCTTCGTAATTTAGCTTGAGATTCCAACCCACCGTGGTGTACTATAGGGGATATGAATAAAATTCTGGCTCAAAGTGATAAGATAGGTGAAAACTCGTATCCGAGTTGGTTAGTGGAGGGTTTTAATGAAGTAGTTATAGACTGCGGACTCGTAGACATGAACCTGATAGGACACCAGTACACCTGGGAACGTAGTAGGGGCACTTCTGAGTGGATTGAAACACAACTTGATAGAGCTATGATGAATACGGAGTGGTTAAAACTATTTCCATTAACAAAGCTCTATAACCCAGAGGGAGCTCCGTCAGATCATAGTCCAATTCATTTCGAACCTAATTTTGAAATAAGGAATGAAGGGACCATAAAACGGTTCTGATTTAAGAATGCGTGGCTCACAGAACCCATGGGCAGACAACTTGTAAAAGATGGATGGGAAAACAGCAGCTCGATAGGCGTTCAGGAAAAAGTAAAGCATTGTGGGGAGAAGCTTGAAGCGTGGGGAAGAGAGCTGACCGACAAATTCAGTAGCAAAATCAATGGCTGTAAGACGGAGTTGAAGCAACTAAGAAGTAGAAGAGATAATGTGTCGACCAAAAAGTATAAAGAGGTCAAGAAACAGTAGTTTTTCACACTGGATCAAAAGGAGATTATCTAGAGACAACGCTCGAAGCAGTTGTGGCTCCACTTGGGGGACAAAAATAGTCGATATTTTCATGCAGCTGCCAGTACACGTAGAAGATCAAACTATATTCATAAATTACAGAACCAGGAGCCGGACATGATAGAGTGGAATGATGGGCTAGCGGAGTTGATAACTAACTACTATGAAGACATATTTGAGGCGACTACAACAGACTGGGAGCGGGTGGTTGAGTGTGTTGAGGGGAAAATCACAGTTGAGCACAATGCAGAACTACTGAGGAAGTTTCAGAGGAAGAAGTTAAACATGCTCTGTTTAAGATGAACACGGAAAAAACCACAGGTTCTGGACAGAATGACACCAGCTTTTTTCTAGAGACATTGGGACATTGTCAGCAAAGAAATAGCGGCGCTAGTGAGGAAATTTTTTAAGGAGGGTGAATTGTTTAATGGGCTAAATGAAATGAATCGGGTCTTAATTCCTAAAAAGAAAATTTTGGTGGTGGTGGGTGATATACGACCGATTTCTCTTTGCAATGTTCTGATGAAGGTAATTACAAAAGTCTTGGCAAATAGGTTAAAGATTTTGTTGGATGTGGTGATTTTTGACATGCAATGTGCCTTTGTTCCTGTTAGGTTGATTTATGATAATATTATCATTTCTTATGAAGTCATGCATTTTTTGAAAAGAAAGAGATACGGCAAAGATGGGTATATGGCACTCAAACTTGACATGAGTAACGCGTATGATTGGGTAGAGTGAAAATTTTTGGAAGCTTTTCTTGAAAAGATGAGGTTTAATAGTTGGTGGATTCACTTGATACTCAGTGTGTAACATATGTATCTTATAATATAGTGCATGAAGATAAAAGTAAGGGGCCTATTTTTCCGAGTCGGGGCATCAGACAAGGTAATCCGTTATCACTATATCTATTTATAATTTGTGCGTAAAAGCTCTCATACATAATTTGTAAAAATGAAGATAGAGGTTGGATCCATGGTATCAAGGTTTTTCGTAAAGCCCCTGCAATTTTGCGCATGCTGTTTGCTGATGATAATTTTGTTTATTGCAAAGAAAATTCGGTGGAGGCTGGTAAAGTTATGGATCTGCTGTAGAGTTTTGAAAGAGCTTCGGGCCAGAAGGTAAATACTGACAAGTCCTCGGTATTTTATAGCACTAATGTAATTCATTATAATTGTGAGCAGGTTTGTCAAGCTTTGCAAATAAGAGAAGCAGATGGACAGTGTAAGTACCTTGGACTGCCAAACACTATGAAAGAAATAAATATGTCATATTGGGTTTCTTAAAGGAGAAAGTGTGAACAAGAATTGGAAGCTGGGATGGGAAAACTATTTCGAAGTCAGGACATAAGATTTTAATAAAATTTGCAGCTCAGTCATTACCATCATTCGCTAAGAGCGTCTTCTTACTCCCATTGGAGATCGCTAAAGATATTGAATGCACTCTAGCATGATTTTAGTGGAATTCTCATCAAACAGGTAGAAATAAAATTCATTAGATAAGCTGGGAAGGTTTGAGTAAACATAAAGATTCGGGAGGTTTGGATTTCAGAGATTTTCAACACTTCAATTTAGCTATTCTTGGAAAACAGGGCTGGAGGTTTTTGTCTAAACCAGATAGCTTCACTACGAAAGTGTATAAGGCTCGATATTTCAATAAATGTGGATTTTTGGAAGCAGAGCCCCAGCTTCATTTGGAGAAGTATATGAGAGGCTAAAGAGTTGATCAAAGCTTGTATTAGGTGGCGTATTGGGTCAGGGACTCAAGTGCAAATTGCAGGTCAGTCATGGCTACTAGATGAGCAGAATCCTTTTATCACTACAGTCGCAAATATGATCGCTGATAATACGGTTGCATCTCTTATGTGTACGGATAAAAAAGAATGGGATCATGATGTGATAAGAGATATTTTTAATGCCCGAGACTAGGTTTGTATTCATAGTATTCCGCTTCAGGAAGATGGTGATAATGTGTTATACTGGAGTAAGGAGAGTTTGGGTGCTTACTCAGTGAAAAGTGCTTACAATTTCCTGCAGAAACAGAAAGGGAGATGGCAGGTGGAGGACATACATAGTCTTTGGAAGTTGATTTGAAAAATAAAAGCCCCTCCAAAGACGTTGAATCTGTTGTGACGTGCCCTATCAGGCTGTTTACCCACTAGGTATCAGCTATTTCTTAAGCATGTCCAAGTAGACAAGATCTGTCTAGTTTGTCATTCTGATGAGGAGTCGATTTTTCATGCTTTGGTAATGTGCCCATTCGCTCATTAGTGCTGGGCGATTATTTTTCAAGCTTACAGATCGGAAATGCCCAAGACTATGGTTTGTGGTTATCAGTGAGTTTAAAAGAAAGTAATAGCAGTAAGTGTGCAGAGGTAGCAACAATCAGCTGGGCAATATGGAGAGCCCGTAATGAGATAGTGTGGAACGGAAAACGAACTCGTGTTAACAATGTGGTAACTTCAGCAAAGTATTACCTTTTTCAATAAAAGTACACCCAAGTAAATTCTACAAGTGCTCTTTCTCAAGCCATGATAGAAGGAGATGAAGCGATATCTTGAGTTAGGCCACGGGAGAATAATGTTAAGGTAATAGTTGACGCTACATTGTTTATAGAAAAAGAAGAATACGGGGTAAAGATGGTTGCTAGAGACTCAGAAGGCAGCAGGTGGAGGCAAAAATAAAAATCTTCTACAGTCTGGTAACCCCCGAGCTTGCAGAGGCAATGGCTGTGAGGGAAGCTCTGAGTTGGATTAAACAGAAAAGTAAGCCTCAAGTGATCATGGAGAAAGATTGTTTGGCAGTAGTGCAGGCTATTAGGAGTAATGTTCCTATGAGGTCTCCGTTTTGGAAGATAATAGAAGAATGTTGGAGAGATATTTGTAAGTATAACAATGTTGCTTTGTTTTTTATTAAACGATATGCAAATTTGATGGCTCATAGCTTCGCTAGAGCATTATATAAGTTCTCAGATCGAGTGTTTAGTGTTTAGTATGGGTTTGTCCCTATTGAATTGAAAGAAATTGTTATGTTGGAGCTAGTTATGAAATAAAACTACAACTTTTTTTGTCAAAATAATAATAATAATAAATGAACCCTTACATTGAAAATAAATTATAATAACTAATTTGGTATATCTAACACTACACTTAAAAATGACACAATTAAGCTCAACTAAGTTTTCTATTATTATTTTTTGTTAGGAATTGATTTACAAATCTAGTTATGTTTCAATGAAATAATTTTTCACCTGAACTTCGTGAGTTGCTGTTTTCGTGAAAAATATATTTACATGCTACTTGTGTGCAATTAAGAGTCTAAGAACAACTTCAAGAGTTGCTTGACAAACTATTATAATATGAACTCTTTAGTTATTTTGCATGACTCAACTCCAACAAATTCTGCTCAATTTATCTCAATCTGTTTTCAAAATAGTTATCTAGCACTCTCGCTGCAAGTCTGATGCAGCAAATAGAGGGAAATGGTGACCACATATTAGAGGAGAACTAAAATATTCTATTATAAAATTATTTTAAGAGGTATTATATGCTCCTCAATAAAAAGGAAAGTTTTGATTCATTTAAATTTGCAGGGAGAAGTTAGGAGAGTGTTGGAGTTGATTTTCGTGTTAATTTTGTTAAAATATGACTTAAGAGAGGGATAGAGCATCCCTTGGAGTTGCTTTAACTCATTTGTAAGTGATGTTTAATTTATCAAATTACACGATAACAAACAAGTATATAACAGTAAAATAACGAGCTGTTTTTACTGTAAATCTTTTATGTATTTGTGTAACGATTGAAATCCATACTCAAAATATGTGCATTATATCTTCATGTCGTTATTATTGTTTCATTTAGTACCCAAAAAAAAAAAAATGACTTTTATTTCCTTCATATTGAACGGGATTGCTGGTTTCTATTAATTGCATAGATGGATAAGCAGTTGAAGTAAACATAATTCTTGAAGTGTCTTTGTGTTTGTTAAAGTAGAATTTTGGAGTACAATTGGGGTGCCTTTAATCCCCTTTCTCTTGCACAGTTTTTTCGTGAAGCTTTACGCAACGGAAAGTTTCCATTTTTCCTTTTCTTAGAATTTCATCTTTTTCTGGTAATACAAGTAACGAATTTTTGCATCTTCAGAAGTATTATCTCAAGTAAATTGCCCCTGTTTCAGAACCTTATCACTGTAGCGAAACTTGTTTGTCGGTCTTGCCGAATAATATATAGGAGCATATTATATTTTATATCTATCAGCATATTATATTTTATATTATATATCTATCCTCCGAAATAGAAAATATTTCATATCATATAGCAAATTAAGTTAAACTCCCGAGGGTAGTCTGGAATAATAAAGAAAGGGCCCTAATTTTTTTAGATTTATCATGAAGTAGGAAAAAAGAAAAATTCTCGAAAATAAAAAAAAAAATCATATCATTCTATTACGTACCTCAATATATATGTTAAGCGATTTGCAAACAAAGTGACTATTTGTTTATTTCATTTTATTTGTTTCCCAATCAAGTTGTATTGTTAGTTCAAATGCTTATTTTGGTTGTTTTTCGGTATTTGAATGAATGCATTAAATTTTATATGTCAAAAAAAAAAATTTATCATTTTTTCGGCTTCTCCTTCTTATTATTTCTTTTAAACTCTATTTATTCTCAAAATTATCTCCATCTATCATTAATCATATTAAAAAATTTAATGCATCTCAAGAAATTATTATGATTAAACCTTAAAAAAAATTGACCACCTCTTAAAAATGGAACTAAAAATTTCATTTTACAATTTGGGGGGTGTATTCATTTCAGATTTTGAGGGATCGATAATAGTCCATGAATTTTAAAAGATTTTCGTTGATTTCAATTGTTCGTGGATACGGAATTGATAAAAAAAATCTTGTAGAGTCTTTGATGATTTTGTGAAGTTTTTCGGAAATACTTCAAAATCTCATGTATATTAGAGAGATTTCAAAATATTTAAAATGTACTAGCAAATCCATGAAAATTTACAAAATTTTCAAATAAAACAAAATTGATGGACTTTTGAATACCATAGATTTCAATAAATTTTTGAAAATCTAAATTGAATACCACAAGATTTTAAGGGATTTTTTAAAATCTATATTGAATACACTTAGATTTTAATGAACTTTTTACGATCCAAATTGAATACCTACAGATTTTAAAGTATATTTTAAAATTCAAATTAAATACCCACGAATTTTGAAAATTTAAAAAAATCCTTAAAAGTCTTGGTTGAATACTTGTAGTAATACATTTATGAATCTCTTAAAACTTTGAATCTCTAAAAACTTGTGTGACTCATTTTTATGCATCATATTATGATATATACAATTTTATAATTTTGTTGCCCAAATAATAATAAGTTATTTTAAAATAGATTGTTTATTACTTTCTTCTAAGTTGTAAGAGATCCTGATTTGTTATTTTACTTAGTCTCCCGAAAAGATAAGAATCGGGTCTGTTAAACTTTGATAAACTGAATTTAAAAGGGTCCGTAGAAGGATATTCTTATACGTGCAAGTCGATAATCAAATCTACATGGAGTACCAGATAGTGCAAGTTTAAAGCTTCACAGTTTTTTACAAGTAAAAGATTAGAATACATTGTAAAAATGAGACATGTACTACTCTTAGGTACGACTGCATGCATTGGGATAAAGCAAGGACTGTAAATTGTTCCCGAAATGTAACATTTATCTAAATTCATGGAGAAGATTACGAAGGACTCTTATTAATGGATAAATGTAATCCACACTCTAAGCAACAAACTTAACCAATTGAACTTACTGATACGGCTAGGAATATAGCAGCACACTCAATTACTCAAACTTGCCTATGGACAATTGTGTCATATAAATAATAGAACTCTAAGTCAACTTATTATCTTGGAGGTAATTAATTATAAAATAAAAAAACCAGGTACTAAAAAAATTTAACAGTTTCATTGCTTAGTAAAAAAATATTATTTTTGAGTTGAACACTCTCTTATAAAAATCGGCTGATTTTTCAAAAATTGCCAAAATATATTATCTAAAAATATTTGACCAATTTGATAAATCGACAATAAATTATTTGAATTTTTAAAATTTACCTGATAATTAAAATTACCAATTTATTTTGATTTCCGAAAAAATCTGTAATCATGCTTAAGCATGGGATCTATAAAATGAAATAAGCTTTGTATTATTTTAATTGAAAAGTCACAGTCTGTGTTCAAGAATCTGAAGACACGGAAATTTCGTCTTCCATGTGTTTGCCTATTCTTGGTAGTTTATGAACTCCGGCAGACAATGACGTTGTACTCTACATGTAAAACACACAAAACGAAGCACCGGTGAATATTTCCGGCAGCAGATATTCATCGGGACGGCCGTCCGGTGAATGTTAAATGAGAAGCACGTGCTTCTACTGTCTTTTTTTCCAATAATGTCGTCGAACATTATTAAATATCGTGATACTGAGATATTGATAAATAAAATTTTGGACTTGTTTCTTGATATCGAACATTATTAAATCTTATTTTATTTTTTGAGGTACGGAAGCCAAACATTATTGTTAAAATATCTTTTCGCGCCGGAGAAATTGTGTCATGTGCGAGTTTCACATGCCAAGAATCTTATTAATTATTTAATTACACGATGTCAATTTCACCTTCGCACTAACCAGATATATGAATTCACTTTTTTTGATTAAAAATTTTAAAATATTAAACTTACGAAAATGATAATTAAAAATAGAAAAAGATAAAATTAAGATGAACTTCTGTAACGAGATTCAGGTCAGAATTAGTTAGCAGCTTCTTGTCAAATTTAGAGGGTGATATTTATGTAAAATATTCTTAGACGTTCACGCATAGTCAAGTAACTAACGATCAATTATTGCTTAATTTGTACTAAACAATTTTCAGCTACGTAATCAAATGAAACATCTCAAAATGGTTTATAAAAAACTTCAGGAAATACTTATGATATATAAGGTAAAAGAATTTTAATCCAACTATAAAAATTTTCTTTATTTCTTGTAATTATCGTTAAGTCAAAAAATTTATAACAAAGGTATAAGACATAAGACAAGTTTTAACCTGCAAGCGCACGTGTACATGCATGATATTATATTATTATCATAAAAAATATCAATTATACATGTAATATATCATAATTTTTAAAAAAATATTGGAACAATTTTTTTGTATCTCAGCATTTCTGTAATTGATTCGGAGTCTATTTCCGGGCAAAAAAGGAGAAAAAAATGCATTGTTATTTGTTAACAACAAAAATCTAGCCTAACATAAGATTTTTCAAACTTGCTAAGATTATGACCTTGGCAGAAAATGGTGGAGAATTTTGGTTACAAACCTGTAAAATTTGACGTGCTAAATACGTGACGAGCGGGATTTAACTGCCATTTAAATTCTTAGATTGACTTAATCAACGAATTAGATAAATTAATTGCAAATAAAATGTGTGTAACAATCACATCTACACCTACATCTCCATTATAATTCTTCGTGTACATAATAAGGAAGTTACACTTCCATTGCATTTGACTTGTACATTAGTGACAGCACATACATAGTATATATAAAACCACAACATTGCACATCGAACTAGGAAAGAAAAATCTAACTTTCATTCTCTTATATTTTTCTTCTTCTTGTTCCTCAAATCATAAGCTTACATTTCATCATTATAAAATATTATTTCTATTTGGAGATGCCATCTAGCAACTCCACCTGTGTGAGTCCACGGAGCAGTGGACCCGCCACGCATCGCCGCCGCGCCAATGATTTTTGTACAGCCTCCGAGGATGAAGTGGACGTGGGTGCCGGAGTTTTACACCACCGTAAAACTCCAGTGGGGGGGTGTTTGTTGATGCCGGAGAGTTGGGTTTGGAGAATGGAAGAGTTGACAAAGATTGTGAATTCTTGCAAGTCAAGGAAGAACGTGGGCCGTAGGATTATGGGAGTTTTGATGGTGATGATGATGGTGTTTATGATGTTCTTGAAGGTTTCGTATAATGATGTGGAAATGATTAATGGTGGGAAAAATAGGAGGAGATTAGATGGGTTGTTTACTATGCAAACATGGACTAATCATCATCAAAGTGTTGTTTTGTCGGAGGAGATTAAGAGTTCTGTTGTATCATCTATGCCTACAAGAGTTCTGGAAAAATACCCTGTAAGTGTTATATATCTGTATGTATATTTGTGTGTCCATTGAATCATTCTTAGCTTTGGTTCTGTTGAGCAGCAAGGGCATTGTTCTGTTTCTCTTTCTATTTTCACCTGGAGATTTTGGGAATTTTTTTTTTAATAATTAGCTCATGTTTGCTATTTTGGTGATGAATCCAAATTAAAGGTTTCAAGAAAACGTCACGAGTCTAACAATAAATATTTTATATTTTCGAATTATGATCATTTGTTTAACGAACATATACTATTTTGGTATCGAATCCAAATTCAAGAATAATCACACCAGATAAAAGTGGACGCGTGTTCTGTTTTGTTCGATTTACAAACGGAAAACACCAGATATATTTGCTCTATTCATTTATTAGTAACTAATAATGAACTTCAATAATCTACTTAGAATGAAATTGAAGTACTAAAAGAGTATGAAATCAGAGTATATTTCAGTCGGAAAGTAGTTTCTCTGGTGATCTGATACGCACATATTTCATTCAAAAAAAATTAAAAGGTTTAGATGAAAGCCTGTATAATTCTCTACTGGGAATTTAAGAACTTGAGGTGGATTTACATTAGTGTACATGTTTATAGCTGAACACGTTTAGAAAAAAAGATATATTTGTTGCGAGAGATTAGCAAGTGAAAGCTAGCTTTACGGAAACACGTTTTGCAGTTACAATCTGTGAGAGTCAATTTGTTATGGTTTTCTATATTGGTGGGTTTTCTGTTATATATTTTTATTTTTATTTTCAATTAATTTCTGTTGAGTTTTCACATTGACCTGTGAAACAAGTTAGTGGGTGGCAACCCATGAATTCCCGTTTTAATTTGTCTTTTGGACAAGGCACTTGGGGCTACAGCTACTTGCCTACCTCCTTTACTAGTTGACCGTTCTGTTTTCTCAGTCTGACGGCTTTTCTCAGATTTCACATTATTTATACTCCCTCCGTCCCCTGGGTAGTATAAGTTGGGGGACGGGAGCTCGGCACGTATTTTAACGCTTATTTATAACATAGTTATATAAATAATTTTAAATTTTTTTTTTTCTAAATAAAAGTATAACACTTGAAGTTCAATTCAGAAAAAAAAAATTAAAAGTGAATTGCGTAAGTACACTTTATATTCAGCTTAAAATGCGTGTCAAACTTTAAAAAAATTATGTATACAATTCAGAGGGACGGAGGGAGTATGTCTCAAATTTTGGTGGAGGTGTAAATATAATAAACCTGTCCCATGCTAATTGAATGACAAAATCCTAACGTTTAAAGAGCACAGAAAGTGAACTTTCTAGCACTTTTGGGGTGTTCCTTGGCATTTTAGTGACGGTCAATTACAAAAATATAAATTTTTTATGTTTTATTTCATCGAATCTGTAACTATCAACCTAGTGTTGCATGCTCTTCTAAGTTAAAATCCGGAAATAATTTGCGAAATGTATTCAAGAGTTGAGTTTGCAGCTGCTTGTGATGCAAATAATCAAGTAATTGTTTTATTTGCAGGTACCAGAAATATGGATGAAACCAAACAGTGATGACTACTATCAATGCATTGCTCGGAAGAATGATCGAACAAGTACGTACATTCATCTAATCTTGTGTTTTCCTTCTTCTATGTACAAACATAAACTATGCAAGTAGAGTTTCAAATTATCGAGATGATCTTTTGAAAAATTCATAGGGAACCGAACGGCAACAAATGGTTATATCTTAGTCCATGCCAATGGTGGACTGAATCAAATGAGAACAGGGGTAAGTCTTCAACTCAAATATCATAATTGAAGTTTGTTTTCTTTCCCTTTGACATTGCAATTTCATCAGGCTAGACATCTACATTGCAATCTAGTCTTGTGTAACCTGACCTTTACAACACTT
Source organism: Anethum foeniculum (assembly GCA_003724115.2). Lineage (NCBI taxonomy): Eukaryota > Viridiplantae > Streptophyta > Magnoliopsida > Apiales > Apiaceae > Anethum > Anethum foeniculum. The sequence continues at coordinate 20,645 of PHNY01299434.1, forward strand.
TATAGTACTTGCTTGTCTGTGTAATGCAGATATGTGACATGGTTGCAATTGCAAAAATTATGAATGCAACTCTTGTTCTTCCTTCCCTTGATCATGAATCATTTTGGACAGATCCTAGGTATCATTTTCTCACCTTCTGGATGTAAATTTGATCTTTTTTCCGAGTTTCGTTTTCTTGTTCCTGAATGGGCCATATCACATCCTGTTCAATCTCGAAGTCATGTGCGGTAGCAATTCTAATTTTAAAAAACTGAAGCTTTTGTTGTATTTTGCATTGTAGTGATTTCAAAGATATTTTTTATTGGAAGCATTTCGTTGAAGTATTGAAAAATGAAATTGAGATAATAGAGACACTGCCACCACGTTTTGCAGCAAAGAAGCCTTATCTAAAAGCTCCTGTTTCCTGGTCTAAGGTCTGAAACAATACTAGCTCTTGAACTCCTCTTTCTAGGTGTCTCATTTGAGTGACCCTGTAACTGGAATTGTGAAATATTTGCAGGCAAGTTACTACAGAGGGGAGATGGTTGCATTGCTAAAAAAACACAAGGTGATCAAATTTACGCATACTGATTCCCGACTTGCCAACAATGGGATTGCAGGCTCTATCCAGAGACTTAGGTGTCGTTCCAATTATGAGGCTCTTCGTTACACAGATGAGATAGAAGAGCTCGGAAAGATATTGGTCAATCGACTTAAGAATGAAGACACACCTTATATTGCTCTACATTTAAGGTAATGCAAGGACATAAGAATTATATAAGACACGGTCATTATTAGGTATTGAATACTAAACATGGAATGGTCTTTGTTTGCAGATATGAGAAGGACATGCTTGCATTTACAGGATGCAGCCACAATCTTACTGGAGATGAAACCGAGGAACTCCGAGGTATGAGGTACAGTGTCAAGCACTGGAAAGAGAAAGAAATAGACAGTTCCATGAAAAGACTGCAAGGTGGCTGCCCAATGACGCCACGGGAGGCAGCTATTTTTCTCAAATCCATGGGCTATCCTTCCTCGACAAAGATATACATTGTTGCGGGGGAAATTTTTGGTAGTAACAGCATGGTTGCGTTCAAGTCAGAGTATCCGAATGTTTTCACTCACTCTACTCTAGCCACAGAGGAAGAGTTAGAGCCCTTTAGGCATTATCAGAATCGCCTTGCTGCTTTAGACTATATTGTGGCATTAGAAAGTGATGCATTTGTTTATACTTATGACGGTAACATGGCGAAATCGGTGCAGGGGCACAGAAGGTTTGAAGGGTTCCGAAAGACTATCAACCCCGATAGGTCTGTACCAGCCTTACAGTTCCCTTGATTACATATAGTTCATTTATAAGTTTAATTTACGATTTTCTTAATTATTTTTCTAACATTGCAGATTAGGATTTGTAAAATTGATAGATCAGTTCGATGATGGTACTATAACTTGGGAACAGTTTTCCTCCGAGGTGAAGAACTTACACTCATACAGGCTCGGGGCACCTTATCTTAGACAGAGAGGTGAAGCACCAAGATTGGAGGAAAATTTTTATGCAAACCCGTTACCTGGTTGTGTTTGTAATAGATCGGAGAAGAAAATAAATAACCGACAACAATACAGGAGTCCAATTCTAGATGCTGCTATAAGGAGATAGAAATGTCTTTTGTTAAAGATACATGAGAACTTTTGTGCTTTTGTGAGAATGACTTTGAGCTGGGGCCAGTGCAGTCGCTGGTAGAGGTCTCTGGTCTCTGTGATCTTGCACAGACAGCATTTTTGCTTGTTCAAGTTTAAGGCTTTATTTTATTGTACATAGAGAAAGTGGAAAATGCAAGCAATGTTAAAAACGGGGCAGAAGAGGTTGGGTGCTAAGGCACAGCTAGCTAGTAGCTAGCAGTAGATCCCTCTTCTTTTGGCGAAGTATAGATAGGTTATTCTTTATTCTTTGAAAGATTTGAGTTTCAAAATTCTTACTATGGTTTTCATACGCATAGTTGTGTTCAGGTGTTTCCTCTCTGTATCTTTAATCTCTAATTTATTGTTGTGAGGAACAAGAGCCATAAGGAGAAATATCATATTTGGATATGTTAAAACACTAAAATTTAATAATGATCGTTTTGCCATCTCAATATGTTTCTACAAAACATTCTTCCTAATCCGATTGACCCTGCCCTAATTTGAATATTGCTACAAAGATTTTAAGGGATTGACAGACGCCACAGAAACTAAAATCAAGTTGAATTATGAATTTTGAAATTACTGGTGCAGATAAAAATAGATGAAATCCGAAAATATTTAACCACTTACTTTCCTTCACCAAAAAATTGAAAACATCAGGCCAGTGGCTAACCACCTGCTTTACTTCGTGGGATGAGCAGCAGCATGACTTACAGACATAGCTAACAGTTTGCACTCCAGTTGGTCGCAGCTATAAATAGAATTAATAGATGATGTCAAGCCGCGATTGACTGTATAAAAAGTCATCCTTGCGTAAAAAATGAAACTACTGGGATTAAATTGTTTTGCAATGTGACATCTAATATATCTTACAAGTATACGTGCTACCTTGAAGCTGCTAGACATAGATGAACCAATCCAACAAGTTTTGATGAACTGATTTCCTCACTGTAGCCTCCAAGTCTCTATTATACTGTCAAGAGTCGATATCGAGTGAAATATTGGCATATTACCTAGCATGAAACTAACTAGACTGTGGCAGTTTAACTTCTGAAAATAGAAGACAGTCAGCTATGTGGGTAATTAATCGACCAGATTGAAAGAGGAATACCATGCCATTCATTACCACAAAAATGCATAAACATTATCGGTGTTTCTATTAACTAATGATTACTAAAACACAACTGAGCCAACCTTATCAGGTTAATATCTTTATCAACTACAGTTCTAATCTACAACATTTGTTGTGAATATGCTGTTTTACAAGTACTCACTTTCACCACATTGAAGGCACGTAAACCTGTTCTTTCAGATTTTGTACAGCACTTTCTGTTGGAAAACCTCTGACTGCACCTATTGTCCACTGTGATATTATTCCTGCTGCAATTGCAAAACGGATTTGCCTCTCCAAAACATCTTGATCTTGGAACATCTCAGGTTGCGTGGTCAGCTTTCTCATTATAGCAGCTACAACAGCATCCCCAGAACCAGTTCTATCACAAGTAAAAGGGGTAATGAGTACATCTTCCGTTCCAACCACAACACCGTCAAAAGTAGAAGAATAATAATGGATCCGAAGCGTTCCATCTGTTACGAACAAAAACTTTAAACCAGGATGCCACAAAGGAGAGACTTCCTCGCGTGTATAGTGATAATAGTCTCGCCTATTCTTGGTTTGCTCATAATCATCGGCATAATATTGAGGACGATAATTTCTCCTTCTCACATAATGATCTTCATCTAGCAGAAACTCAAGCTCTTGTTTAGTAATCTCAATGACATCTGCTTGTTCCCAGGCTTTCTTGATCACTTTCTTCGTCTCATCGCGCGATTTCCATAACGGCAATGGTAGATTCAGGTCGAAAAATATAAGGCTGCCAGAATTTTTAGACAATGATATTGCCTTAAACAAACTTGCGTGCATAGAAGGAGATGTAAGGACTTCTGAGTTGAAATGAAACATTTTAGCCTGCAAGCGACATAATCACTAGCTCAATAAACGAAGTAATTCCATACAGTACTCTAAATCATTCCCACTAAACTCAACAAATAATTATGGTTCGGTACAATAACAATAATATGAAATCATACTATGAATAATGAAAAACCCTGTTAATTACATAATCTGATTATTTAGGTAAAACATTGTAGCCAATATTCGAAAATCAAAATTTTGGCTCAGAAATACAGATGTTTTGAGGCATTCATAAGAACAACATATAAGAGTAATAAAACACATTATCAAGAACAACTTATAAAAAAAGTGGAATATAGCAACATTTCAATACCTCTTTCAGCACATGAAGATTCAACTCAGAGCTAAGCAAAGAATCCTCCGCGGAATCCTTAACCGTCTCCGCCCTCATCTTCCCATCATCACCAAACTTCAGCTTCATATACGCACACCCTGTTTTCGCCTTTTTATCAAATTTCACACCCCTAGTCTGCACATGTTCCTTATTCATCATCAAAACCAACTCCTGCCCAAAATCATCATCCCCAACTTTCCCAATAAATGCAGCCCTTCCACCTAACCTCACTAACGAAATCGCCACATTCGAAGGCGGCCCACCTGGCGCCCTCACAAACTCAGGTGGATTCCACTGCAACATTTTCCAATCAGCATAAATATCCGGGTGCATTTGCTCATCCGAAACACGAACAGTAGGCACAAATTCCTTCTGTGCAGCCCCAAAACAACAAACCAACGGCACATCATTCTCGAATATCGAAAAATCATCATCATCAGTAAGATTGTCACTTTCTTGATCAAATTCTGTTGTTTCATCTTCTTGATTCAGCTCAATTGAATTGCTATTCTGGGGTTGAGTTTTCTTGGGTCTTCCTGGTTTCTTGGGTGTTGAAGATGTGGACTTTTTACGGCCACGGCGTTTAGGGGGTTCAGGTGAAGTGTCTGAGGTGGAATTAGTGGGAGAAGAAGTGGAATTGAGGGGTTTTAAATGATGGGTTTTGGGGAGAAAAAAGGGTGTTGAAATGTTGAAATGGGTTAGTGTAGTGTGGGGGTTTAAAGAGTGAGATTGTTGAAGAAATGAGTGAGGGAGAAGAAGAAGATGAGATGCTGCCATGGTTAAAATCTTGGTACTAGGGTTTATCCATTTGTTTGATTTTGTTCATTTTATCAAGACACTTGTTGGGATTTTTTAATGGACATTGTGCAATTTTTTCATTTAAACTTGATTATATTTCTTTTACCTATTTTTTAGTAATTAGAACCCCATAAAATTTTCTTAACACAATTAAATTTCAATAATTGGCACATGACAATGATATATGTATAGCCTATATGTAGAATTTTATACTATTTTGATCGAAGATATATTATTTTTAAATATTTAAATTTATAGGCCTTATTATACGCCTTATTTATGAACATCTGTTTTTCTTAAATGAATATCATATTTTTCGAATAATGATAAGGCATGTAATATTTTATATCAGTTACATACTTTGTTGTACTTAGATAGAAATAATCTAATTTTCAGATAAAATATATATCGATGACAATTTTAACTAAGAAAGATGTTTATATGTTACATAATACATACTGAGCTCTAACCAAATTAAATTATAACCAATTTAGCCTTATTAAAAGTCAATATTTCATTAATATTATATTAAAAATTCGTATTTAACATAAATAAACTATTCATTGGCCTCAAAAAACTGTTCATTACACTCATTTTTCATGCTTGTTTGCCGTTGTATTCAACAACTTTACCTTGTAATGCATTTGGAACTGGAAACAGGTTAGGATTGAATGCGAAGAACAAAGATTTGCTTAGTAGTATAACTAATTTTAAGAGATGATAATCTAACTATCCCAGTTCCCCAACAAGATGCAAGAACGGCATGATAAAGAAAGCATCAACTTAGGAAAGGCAAATGAGAGTGCATAGATATTACAATCCATAACAAATTTCTTGCCCTGCAGTCTTTAAAACAGAAAATTCAATGTATCAGAGCAAGAGCATAATTGCATGTCCGTAAAGACCATTGAAGCATACAAATTAAGAGGTCTCGGCAGCGGGTTGAGTAACACCATACTTGACCAACAGCTTACTAAGGGCATCAGATGAGCAAACTTGGTACTTCACTTTTCCCGAAGATATAAATACTTCTGCCAGTTCAAGCTTTTCAGAAGTTAGACTTGTGCTGTCCATCGTCTTGCTGAGAACCTTCAGTGCAAGCTGTACTGCCTCCTCCCTTGTGATATCATCCTTGTAATCCTGCTTCAGCATTGATTGCGCAGCCTGGTTGTTTGCCCCGACAGCTGCTGCCTTCCAACCACCATAATTTCCACTTGGGTCACTCATGTAAAGTTGAAAGCCATAATTTTTATCCCAACCTGCAAAAAGAAATGAAACTCCAAAGGGACGAAGCCCACCAAACTGTGTGTAGCCTTGCTTGGTGTCGCAAAGTGACTGAACTAGCTGCTCGACAGGCATTGGTTCTTGATAGGAAAACGTGTATCTCTGAGCTTGGACTCTAGCAGTGTTGATGAGAATGTTGGCATCAGACATTATTCCAGCCACAGCACATGCAACATGATCATCAATCTTGTACATCTTTTCAGTTGATGTTGAAGTCTGGAGTAGTTTAGAAGTGACCTTCTTTTCACCAACTAACACTACTCCATCCTTTGACAAAATACCTATAGCAGAACCTGCATTTCCTATGGCCTCCATAGCATATTCAACCTGGTAGAGACGACCCTCAGGGGAGAAGATCGTTGTGCGGCTATCATACCTTCGCGACATCTAATATGTAGGAAACATGAAAGAATATTAGAACCAAGCTACAAAGTTATCTTCTTAAATTAAATTATAGCCCATTGTTAAACTGTTAGAAGCCTGCAGACGGTAGTAATCGCCACTCGGACTACTCGAGAACATTACTACAGCAAAAAATGCTAAAAAGTATATCCCTAAATCTTATTCAACGTTAGTTTTTCAAAAGAGTTATTCTCGGTTGTACACAAGCCCTGCTTGCTAAGCAACAAGTTAGATAGGGCACTGCCTCTTGATTGTGATAGAATAATACCCTCTTTTTTGCTGGACTGATATTAAAACTAATTTTATCTATGCTCCAAATCCTACAACTATTGTGAATAGGCGCTGTGATTAAATTTGATTAATAACATCAGAAACTAACAAGAAACTAGATTGTCAATAAAAAAAAACTCCTGGAAAATAATTAAACTAAACGAATTTTGTGACGGAACATGACAAGGACCCCAATATAAACGATCACACAGTAACCCGACATTTTCTTACAATCAATTTATAACTGTTTAAAAAGTGAGTAACAAACAAGAATCAGAATCCAATAAGATACAAAATGCTTGTCCAGTACTGCGTTGATGTGAGTGTGTACAGAAATCGGGAGGGCAGAGTTTTGTCTTAACTTGTGTACAAAATTATAAGTCCCTCCCTTTTGTGCACAGAAGGATTATCATATAAGCTAAAACCATCCTTGTGGGGATGGAAAGGACTGATATTACATGTCATGAAATTTAAAAGTACAATTAAAAGAATTACTACTAATTACAAAAATTATATCAACCTTTATTGCAGCTACAAATTTAATTTTAGAATTTTTATGCTACCCAGGCCTAGAAAAAAATCTAGGCTTCTGATTGCCAAACTTTTCAGTTCAATTAAATCACTGGATAATCAATCAAAGGTTCTGGCACAGATTGAAGTGCAGTTCACACGCAGGCTTTTCATTCTGATGCTAGCACCCCTACATATTAGGTTCTTAGGCTACGTTTACTGGGAAAAAAACGGAGTGATGGGACTGTGGGAGAATAGAATGAAGTTTTTTGAAGTAGACAAGGAGGTGTAAAAGGTGGATGTGGGGATCTAGGATTAAATACATGAGAGGGCATACATATTCAACAACACCACCCCTTTCAATTGAAAGAAATGCAATGTAGGAGAGAATAAAATGAAAACTTAAAGAAATTGAGGTTTATACGAGAAACGTGAGAAGCAAAAATGAACAATATGGGAGACTGGGAATGCAAATTCTCTGTGAGTTGTGAAGGAAGAAGGAAATGAGCAATTTGGTCCAAAAATGTGAGAATATACTGGAGGAGATGATGAAAACTATTAAAGCTACCTGATTTCCACTTTTTTATACCTTCCATTCAAAACGAAACTTGAGCTTAGTACATTCCTTCCGAGTTCCGAGTAGTTTCCATTCAAAACGAAACTTGAGCTTAGTTCATTCCTTCCGAGTAGCACAAGCTAAGGCCAAAACTGTTCTTTTCAAGTTTCTACTGGATGGCCTTAGTTAAGAATACTGACGCACAACAAATATCCAGGATATCACAAAATTACCAAATGTCAAGAGTGTCTAGACACTAGCAAAGCAATTTCAGAGTCCACATTTAACGACAATGTTACATGTTTTGATGCCTAATTGCCTATATCTTCTTCCAAACTAACCCATAAAATTCATCCACAGAAGAAAACATAACTTACAAGGCTCTACACTCAATACGGAAGTACTATATTAATCTATACAAAAACTTCATAACCATAACAATCTGAAGTACACAGGTTTCATACATCCAACGAAAGGAAATTGGTACAAGATATCAACCCCAACTCCACCAAGCCTACCGGATCAAAATAATAAACAGATAACTGATTTGTAATTAGATACGAAAGGGAAAACTTTTATACATTCATCGGTATCACTGTCAAAGCGAGTTAAATCATTCCCTTCACTATCCCACCATTATTATTTTATCAGTACCCGCAAATGAAACCTAGAATTTTTATTTATTTTTCCCCTAAATAAACCTAGAAATAATTCCCTTCTTCTTCACACCAATTCTTAGGTTTCGAAAATTCAACAAGCTCAAATACTCAAATAAAGAATCACAAGCCTATTCATTTACGCAACGTACATAATAATAAACCAATTCAGCTCAAATATTCAAATTGTAATTACAAACATCAACGATCTCAGTAAACAATTTCAGCAATATTACAACAGCGAAAGTAATTAACAACTACACAGTTCAACACATACACACACATATATAGCGAAACTGGGGAAGAGGCATACCGTTAGTAGTAGTAGAAGAAGAAGATTCAAATGCGATCTGGAAATTTTAAGTGAAGGAAGTAAAGAAGGCGAACGTATAAATAAATCGTTTGTAGTTGTCTTGAAGGGAAAGAAATTATTGACCCGACCCGGTCTATTCTGGGTTAGCTTTTCTTAACTTTTTTAATCAACTTTAAATAAAAATAAAAAATAATATGTTGAAGTTTTAATGTAGTTTATTTTCATTTGTTGCTATTTGCATCTATCTATACTAAACTATAATAACCGGAATAGGTATAATTTGTAATTTGGTTAACCCCTCATTTTGGTTTTTGGCTATCTTTTTCAATTAAAACCGTCAAATCTTCTTATCAAATAATAATAACTGTTACATCTAGATACTAAAATAATACATTTTTCAAGTTCTTAGGTTCGAACCCCGCCAACAACAAACATTAATATCATTAAACAGTTTGTATACTATACACTTTTCAAGTTCTCAGTTCGAACCCCGTCAACAACAAATATTTATATAAATATTATTTATAAAGATACATATAAGTTCTTAGATTCAAATCTCACCAACAATAAATATTTATATTATTATTTATAAAAATACAAATAAAATTAATGGTTCAAATTTCATCAATCATATATATTTTATACTATTTAATTTTAACTATAAATCATACACATTCAAATTAAGATTATAATTTTATGATTGTTAATTTTAGTATTTATTTATTTACATTAGAATTTCATAAATTATATATAATATAAATAAAATTATATAAATACTAATGAGAACCTGTGCATCACACGGGACGTAAGCTAGTATCATTAAGTTTTGGACTTTTGATTTGTATCTTGATATATTTAATTTTGATTATTTCAAATAAACCTTATAAGGACATAATAAGTGAACTAAATTATTTATTTATATTGAACTTTCAAATAAGATAGTAATACAAAGTAAAAAGATTACCCCCACCAATAACTTTTTTAAAAGAAAATTGATTGCAGTTGTTTAGGGGCTGTTTACTTACCCAAAAAATTTCCAGTTTTTTTTTTCAAAATTTTCTAGAATTTTCTGAATTTTCAATCTCTTAGAAAAACAGATGAAAATTGAGAAAACGTGTTCCACTAGCACAAATTAAAATTTGGTTAGTTTTTGTTTATCTAGGTTCATAAATTTCATGAATATTATTTAAGGAAAAAAAATTAAAAAATTAAAATTTGCCACAGAGTGTCATTATTTTATTGTTTAATTCATCAGCCATATGTTGCATAAGGTAACATTTATTGATAAATTTTAATATGAATTTAAATATTGTTAATACAAATTTAAGTATTGTTAAACTTAATACTTTTATCAAATACAACTATTAATTTTAAATAACCAACTTGAAAGTTAGTTCGTTTTTCACAAATCTTGTCCGATTTAAATTTAATACATCAAAAAATATTTGAAAAAGAAACTAACACTTTTATATATTTTTTTAAATCATTAATGACTATTTTCAAATTATTTTAATAGATCATATATTACCTGAATTATATACTTTATTGTTTGTTGTGTACTAAAAATATATTTCAAGATTTTAATTTATTGTGTTTTTACTAACAAATGACCCGAATAGGTAAAAAGAATTATTATTGATATTTCATTTTATAACTTTTTCGGAATAGTTTTTATCATTTGAATATGCCGGTGATAATGACTCACTTATGTTAAACACATAAATTACATGAAAAAGAGAAATGAGTGTGTTTACCGAGACTCGATGGATGTTCCCTAATACAAGTGCAGCGCCTTTTCTATTTTTCAAATATAGAAAACAATAAAATACTCTTTTCTAGAGTTTTCTAAATTATAGTTATAATATGAAAAAGCTTGTTTTCCAATTTTCCATTTCTCAACTTCAAAAATTCATAATTTAAACGTGTTTTCACATTTTTCTGTTTTCTTTGAAAAAATTTCTGGAAAACTGCTGAAGTAAACGGCCCCTTAACATTTTGGATAATTAGAAACACTCACTCGCTTAATTCGTTTTTACTAATTTTTGAATTCTCAACGTTCATTAAGAACGAGGAAGATATGTTATGACAAGTCATGGGATACCTGTTATATAAGTATCAATAAATTATTAAAATTGTAGGTAATTGGAACATAATATTTTATTTTATTTGTTTAATAAATGATAAAGGATAGACATAAACCAAAGAGTTTAATTGGTAGATTGTTTTTATTTATTTTTTCTTTTTCTGAAGAAACTTATCTATTCTAAACTATAACAAGTAAAATATGGTGTAATTATTGAATATCAATCATTAAAAAAATAGTGACCGTTAAATTTTTCGTAAATAAATCAGAGCAGTTATATTTATATTAAATAATATTATCTATTTAGGCTATTCTAACAAAGTGCATGGTTGGAATCCTCACAACAACAATATTGAAAATATTTTCTATTTAGGTTATTTTACCAAAAAATTAAGGCTCGAATCCTCTCGACAATGATATTAAAATTCAAAATTTATATTATTATTACTAAACAATACATGTAATTAATGAAATAACTATTAACATTTAAATATTATATTATTAAAATTATAATTTCTTAAAGACGTAGTGTTAAGAAATATAAATTTATTAATATCAATTTTATTTTAAAAATAATTAATATCATTAAAGTATGTATTAAATTAATATTATTACTATTAAATATAATTATATAAAAAATATAACATTATTAAAAAAGTAAAATATTTTAAAAAGAGTATATGTTAATATATGTGAATAGTAAATATAGAAAGGCCGATTATGGCAAAATTGCAAACTTCTGGGCCTGCAATTTCAAAAAAAAAAAATAAGAATGTATAGTCCCTGCTTACAAGGATGTCCAACCAACGGAAAGCAAATTAGGCCCATGGACTATAATCGAATCGCATAGTCCGTTCTGCAAAATACTACTCGACTACTAAAATACTTTAATAAGCTACACTTAAAAAAAAAAGAAAAAAAAAGAATATGCGTTATTTTTTATCGGAAGAAGAGGATAAGAGCTAACTGCAACAAACTCCTTACATTTTATCTGCAAATAATATAATTAAATTACCTCTTAACTACTTAAGGAAAAAAAAGACCAACCTTATCTCCAATAATTCCTCTTAAACTTACTCATTGTTCTTCTTTTAATGATTAACTATGTACAAAAGTAACTAAATTCTTTCAAGTTGAATGTATGAAAATGTAACACCCTAGTCTTACATCGATTAAATTTAGGAGTACTGTTCAGTTTATAAGACAAAAATATTACTACTATGTGCACCAATAAATCATCTTTTGGGAGCCTGTGATAGGCCTGTTGTTTATCCAAGTTGGCTGCATTTAGCCTGTAAGCTTCGACTTATTTCAGACTCAAAATTGGAACTTGACCCGATTTTTGAAAAAAACTCGGGATTTGACCCGGGTTGTCACCTATGATATCAGAGCCGACTCTCGAAAGTTTGATGCGTCAAATTGCCGAAGGTGGGGACACGAAGTCAGCCGGTATTATCCTATAACGGCAAGGGAGGAACCATCCGAACCTATGGGCTTTCTGTTCAGGCCTGACTAGGACGTCAGGAGTTTAAGTGGGTGAGTTTGTAACACCCCAGTTCCACATCGATTAGATTTGGGACTTCTGTTCAGTTTATAAGGCAAAAGTACTACTACTATGTGCACCAACAAATCATGATCTTTTGAGGGCATGTGGTGAGCTTGTTGTTTACCCAAGTTGGTTGCATTTAGCCCAGTAAACTTCGACTTATTTCGGATTCGGAATCGGAACTTGGCCCAGATTTTCACAGAAAATGAAAGAAATAATTTAACAATGACAAAGGAGAGGTGATTTGCTCCTCAATAATGAATAATGAGGTAGAATTAGATTTTACTTTGTAACCCAAGACTCTGTATAACATAGTGTTCGAATTGCTATAAGAAGAGAAGAAGAAAAAAGAGGCCACTTTTAAGGAATGTTTGCATACCTTACGAATAAGTATCTTTAATCTAAAAAATTTCAGCGAGCGAAGGATAGATCCCAGAATTTGGAAAATGAAAAATAAATTTTTACCGCTTGATATCATGTTTTAGTTACTAAATTTTATGATTTTCCTGATTTTGTTATATACACATTAACGTGAATTAAGGTTTTCGATCTAAGTAACTTCACCAATAACTTGAAGATTCAAAGCTTAGTAAATTCTTCAAAAGAACCGATTTCGTTTTAAGTTCATTCTATAATAACCTAAATCTTGATTCAAATTTAAATCTCGGTTCAAATTTAAAATAATATTGAAATAATAATTTTTGTTTTTTTAAAATTTTATTAGATAAAATTTGGTTATAAATTATTCATAAATATATTTAACTAATATTAGAAAATATTTTTATTTATTTTTAATTTTACATTAAAAATAAAAAAACATAATTAAGTTAAGTATGCTTGCCATTCTTAAATTCAACTTAAAAATACATTTAAAACATACAAAATAATAATTACCGAGAATTATAATAAACGAAACATTAAAAGTTAAATGGATACGGTTCTTTGTTAATTTACTTAATTATCCTTATTTACTCATGTAACTTTATTCTAATTTTAATTCACATTATTTAAGCCCGCTACTTCTTCAAAACAAAACGAATCATCATATACCAATCTAACCGGACCAACGCAAGATACTCGAAATACTCGAGTTTGATCGACGCAAGATATTCGTGCTTTATTACTTATTTTTTATTATGTGCCCAAGATAGATTATAAACATATATTTATGGCCAATTTATTTTAAATATTTTTAGGATCCAATAATCTAAATTTTATTGTTACAGGCCTAATTATTTTACAAACCTATTCTAATGAGAACATTTATACCATACTATAACATTTATACCATACTATAATAGACGAAAATATTAAAAGTTTAGTTAATACAGTATTTTATTAGTTTACTTAATTATCCTTATTTACTCTTCTAACTTTATTCTAATTCTAATTCTTATTATTCAAGTCCACTACTTCTCCAAAACAAAATGAACCACCATATACCAACCATCGTATACCAATATAATCAGACCAACGCAACATACTCAGACTTTATTACTTATTTTTTATTATGGGTCCAAGATTGATTATAAACACATATTTAGGGCTTATTTATTTTAAATATTTTAAGAATCCAATAATTTAAATTTTATTATTACAGACATAACTATTTTACAAAACTATTCTAATTACAACATATGGAGACCTAACTATTTTAGTATTTTACAAAACTATTCTCATTAAAAATATACAAGTCTAATTATTTTATAAATCTATTCTAATTAGAACTATACGGACCTAACTATTTTACAAACTTTTTTTTATTTAGAACATATAGCCTAACTATTTTACAAAACAAATGTAATTTAAACACATAAGAGTCTAAGTATTTTACAAACTTATTCTAACTAAAATAATATAAATATTTTATGACTTTATTACTTAGTAATTTATTATTTGGTCCCAAAATAAAATACATCGGTATGGTATCCGAGTTTTATTGCTTAATCCTTATTCTTTAGGCCCAAAATAGAATATAAACATATATTTAGGACCTAATTATTTTAAAAATATTTTTTACGGATCATACTAACTATTTAAAACTTATTGTTACGGGCCTAATTGTTTTTACAAACTTATTTTAATTAAAACTAATACTATCCTAAATATTTATAAAACATATTTTAATGAAAACACATAAAGCTATTTTAGGACTTTATTACTTACTAGTAATTACTAACGAGGCCAAGTTAATTGGTTGGTACATTACTCAAATTTTATTACTTAGTTTTTATTATATAGCCATAATATAGATTATAAACACATATTTAAGATTTACTTATTTTTAAAATATTTTTGAAGAATCTTATTATTTAAAACTTATTTCTACGAACCTAAATATACCTAAATATTTTACAAAACTAATTCAAACTAAAATACATATACCTAAATCAATTCATAATATGTACATACAAGCATCAATTAAAGATACATAGAATCAATAAAAAACAGATTGAAGTCGCTCGACAAATCATCGCTTTCAATTGTCTTTCCCAACCATAATTCTTCATACATTTACTGAGTAAAAATAGAGACCAATGAAAGTTGAATTTTAGATTTTTATTAACTTATTATCTTATATGCCTCAGAATTTATTTCTGGTCTCATGTAACTACTTAAATTTGATTATATAGTTTGTAAATTAGGATTTTACTTTCTAAAATTTTGATCACTTAGTGGAATATATGATCGGTGCTTGGTTCAGCTAATAGCCCAATTTATACTAAACTTATTTTAAAGGGCTATTTATTTTTAAAAACTTATTTTATGTGACTATTTATTTAAATCGGTATGCACGTCTTTTTAATTGTCTCCGACAATTTTCATGTTTATCTATTTTATAATATATTTTAATAATTTTAAAAGTTAACTATATATCTTAACATGACTAATTATTTTGAATACTTATTTTATTGAAAATATTATAGATTTACTTATTTTTAAAATTATACAATTAATAAAATTAAAACATGAATAAAATAACTACTGAAAACAAACCGTGTATCAGGAGTTATAAGCTAGTTTGAATGTGATGTTTATTATTCAATGTACTTATTATAAAATAATAATTAAATATGTTTACTGTTATTTATATATTTTTTAAAATTTAACTGGAATTACATAATTTATTATTGATCATATTTTTAAAATAATAAAATTAACCAATAATAATCAAATATTAAGATAATATCATTATATCATATTCTCTCTATCCTATTAGATTATTTAAATTTGAGATAGAGGAATCGACACGCATTTTAAGACTCATATATAGCATATTTTCATAAATTATTTTAAAAACTTTTTTCTTCTGAATGAAAATTAAATAATTATTTTTTTATTAAAAAAAAGAATTTAAAAATAAGTTATGCAACTATATTTTTTATATACTTAAAATGCGTGTTAAGCAGTAAAAATAATTGTAAAAAAATAAGTAGGGCGGAGAGAGTATGAAAAAAAATAATTTTATGATAAAACTTAATATATTAAAAATAAGTTTACAATTTGAAATAAAATTTGAACTAAATAATAATTGGAGTTGCCGAGAAATTGTGTCAAATTTATACCAAACTTTTGAAGATGGTCTTACTCAATTTTCGACTAGAATAAACCTATGCGTACAATAATTGTGGGAGAGTAGGGAACAGGCAAAAGAAAAAACAAATGCATTAGCCATGTTTCATATAATCATGTTTGTGTTTATGTCATTTTACAAACAACTTGCTGTGGAGGTAGCCGATAGGGCAAAGCTGAGACCACAATATGTATATATGGATTATGGTAACTGGTAGTCTGGTACCTGGCAGGCAGGCTGTGGGTTTTAATTGTATGGTCAGTTAATTCTCCACCAGTTATCACCTACACTTCCCCTCTCCTAATAGCATTTCTGTTTTCTTTTGGTACCATTCATGTCTATATATTCCACCATTCGTAAAGTTCCTATCCAAATCAGAGTCAGTTAGCTACATTATTTGAATAATATTGTTATTCCAGCATGTTCCTGCCGTTTTGTTTTCTTGGTTAAATTCATGTTCCTGTTATACATACATGCATGCATAAAAATCATGTACTCCCTCCGTCCCTAAATACATCCATTTTGACTTTGACTAGTGAAATTGACTTTATTTTGACTAAGATTTTCATATATTATATAATCACAAAAGTTAGAATAAGTTATATCATTAAAAAAAGCATGTTGTCTAGTTTAATATATAATTTTTAGTTTTTTCATATAATAAATAAATAATTTGTAATGTTTAGTCATGGTCAATTTGACTCCCAGAAAAGCAAAATGGACATGTAAATAACAGGGACGGAGGGAGTATGTTACATTGGCACCTCATGGGCGCCCCGGTGCAATAAGAATGATGAACGCACACATATCTGATATTTCCATACCATCTTGATAAGATCGAAATTGGCATGGATTAGTGAGGATTAGTATTTCATAATAAATTGTTAATAACGCTGAACAATGGGAAAAAAAGAAAAAACTTTGAACAATGGGATTATCTGTTAGAATATATATTTATATTATTATTTATTATTTATATTAAGGGTATTTTCGGGATTCTAGCTTATATTGATTTCCTATATAAGTTGAGACATGTATTATAAACTTAATGTCGATTATA
>PHNY01299438.1:2675-17283 GCA_003724115.2 Anethum foeniculum
TGGTGAGCTCTTGCGATTTTCACCACCTTGCCATATTTGATACAAGCCGTACAAATCACCCAAAATACCATTTATTCCTTCTTAAAAACATTACCGAGATCTAATTTTTGTTTTCAATTGAATTTGTGGGGGCCATTTCAGGAATAATATCGCTAAGATATATACAAGGATTATGAAAAAAAATAAAATGAAATGCAGTGAGTATGATTTAAATGTCCACATGATTTACAAAGATATCAAATGGAGAAACTGACGGAGTATATAAAAATAAAATAGTTGTTCGGAGCATGATTAACAAAAAAAATTGTCGTTCAGAGTATAGCGGACAATGGATCGTGGATCGTGTGCATGTATATTCGTTCCGTGTATTTTCGTGTTTTTTTTATAATATTATTAAAATCGAACCTAACCTGAATTTGTATTTGTGTACCATTTAATTAACACTAACCCAGAACTAATATATTCGTGTCTACCCGTTTGATATACGAAAGTACACGAATTATATACGGAAAACAATATCAATTGTTAGAAAATGCACTAGATTATAAAATAGTTTAGGCCAGCGAACAATCAAGTTTTGAATATAAAATACATAAAAGGAGTAAAAATATTTTTTATACTCATATAATAAGATAGTCAAATATAAGTATATATTATATTTCTATAAATTATATAAAATAGAGTATGTTATTGGTATTTGGTGTATTTAGTAAAGATAAGATGTATAAATTATATTATAAATATTATATATTTTTAAAATTTATTTATTTATTCTGTGTATTTTCGTTCCGTGTCGTGTACATATATTGGAAAACCAAACCCAACACTAATTTAAATTCGTGTTTTTATGTGCGTGTACTTTCGTGTACCAAATTTTCGTATCGAAATACTAATTATTTGTACCATTTTATACCGTGTTCACGAGTTATATACCAAAATTATCGGGTCTAGTTCGGAGAGCATGTAGCAGGGGCATACAGCAAGTTAAATATGACTGTAGGAGCTTGAATGCGAACTCGAACTTTGGGCTCGACAAAAACTTGATAATTACGAGTTTAACTCGTATCGATTACATTAAATATTAAAAAAATACTTAAATGTCAAAGATTCGACTTCTTAAATTATATTCTTATAATATAATATGTATAAGAGATTGATTATATTAAATATTAAAAAAATACTTAAATTATATCCTTATAATATAATATGTATAAGAGATTGATTATATTAAATATTAAAAAAATACTTAAATGTCAAAGATTCGACTTCTTAAATTATATCCTTATAATATAATATGTATAAGAGAGATCTTATCCAAATATTTGTTCTCTGTATAAGGACCGTTAGATCTTGAATTAAATAGATAATAGCCATCGGATCTAAAATAAGGGAATATTCTATTTTTACAATTTAAACCAAAACTAAGTAGGTGTTCTAAATTGAATATAACACCTAATATAAAATTGATTATAACACATAATACAAAATTCGTAATTGTTTTTCATCTTCGGTCTCTAGAAAATATTACGTAAATAATTCTTTTTAAATCATCACTGAATTAAAGAATATTTCGTGAGATTCGTATAGATTGTAAAATCGTCAAAATCTGGTTTAAATTTTTTTACGTTCGATGCTCTCTACTAACATATTTAAATTTATTATTTATAACTTCAAAATTTTATTAATAATATATTTAATATCTAATACTTATAATGCATTATTCATCTTTCAGTGATAAATTAATATCTAATATTTATATTAGTAGATTTAAGTACATTATATTAAATCTAATATTTTATTTATTAGTTTCAAAACATATTAAAAAACACTTTGATAAAGAGTTTGGGGAGAATTTTGAGACTAAGATCGCAAAAAGGTATTTTTAATGTATGAAGTTTTGATGAAGGTGAAAAGAAATTCTTGGTCGTGTCTTGATTTATTATTTAATATTATGTTTTCTGCTAAACTACTGATATTCACATGATTATCTTATATAGTTCGTGTCTTTACGATTTTTATAAAATATCGCAAAAAGGTACGTTTAGTGTATATGAAGTTTTGATGAAGGCAAAAAGAAATTCTTGGTCGTGTCTTGATTTATTATTTAATATTATGTTCTCAGCTAAACTATCGATCTTCACATGATTAAAGAGAACTGTACGACCCATGCATTGCACGGGCAATAAGCTAGTATGTAAAAAAGTAAATATTAGATATTTATGTAATATTATATAAATAATGTAATAATAATTATAATAATATAATTTGAGTAGGCTCCTTAGAAGTTTGAATTATCACTATCATTCTTATATTAAAACTGAATTTTTTTATTTATTTAAAAAAATTATTTATCATATATTCATTTATCAAGATTCTGCCGTAACCATTATTTTATCATAAAGATTAAATAAATTAACTATGTTACAAAAAAAAAAAAAAAAATTACATGTGATGCACTGTCTTTAATCACAAACAAGGCTGGCAGAGAGAATCTATCTCATCAGTAATCTTTCCCCAAGGCCCAAACTCCTCTTCCACCACCACCCCCAAAATTAATTAAAAAGTCCGTCCCAAACACGCCTTTGAGCGTCGGAGATTTCTCTTCGCTCTTCATCCTCTCTTATATAAACACACACCATATTAATATTACTCAATTTTTATTAATTTTTATTATAATTTTTTTTTTGAAGATGCCTCGAGCTTCAAGCAGAAAAGCACCCACTAGCAGCTCCTCCGCTGCTCCCGATCTTTACCGATCTGGTAATTTTTTATTTTTACCCTTTTTGAACGGTTAAAAATCCAATCTTTTTATTGTTCTTGAATTAAAAATCCAATCTTTATTGTTTTTTCAATTAAAGATTTAATCTTTTTGTGTTCTTTATGGTTAAAGATTGATTTGTTGATGTGGGGTTTTTGTATTCTTGTTGAATTTGCAGTTTTGCTATTTGGGTTTGGTTTATTTGATTTGTTTGTGTGATTAGTTTGATTATAATGTTGAAATTGGATTAGTGGTTTAGTGTTGTGGTTTAATCAAGTGTGTGTTTTGGGTTATTTTATGGTTAATTATGGTTGATTATTGGTTTGTTCAGCTACAGGGAAAGCTGCTAACAAGGAGTTGGAGCGAGTTGATCAGCTTTTTTATTCTTATGCTAATAGTTCGTCGGGTGTTATCGAGTAAGTGGCATTACTGAAACCCTAGTCTCTTTGTTGAATTTGACGTATTATGATATGTTTTCCGGTTAGTAACTGGATAACTAACATGCTTGTTTAGTATAAAATCATGCAGAGTCTTTATGGGATTTTCCGTACTATATTAACTATTTCTGTTTAGTATAAAATCTAATGGTGAGTGTTTTACGGCTGATTTGTTGTTTAGATTGTCACTATAATGTAGTGGTGTTGGGAAAGGAGGGGATTATACGGGGAAGGTACTAAGTTGAACGGATGGGGAGATCATCCACCCCTTTCCTTGCTGATTGTATTTTTCTTTAATGGTGTACAATACATGAAAAAAGTTTAGTGCTTTTAAACTTTGCAAAGTTGCGTAGTTTATATAATTTCTTTTGCTAGCAAGTCTTAAGATTTGTATATGAACACTGATAGCTTAAAATTTAAGTGTAGTTTATAACTTGATGCTACCATTTGATTTAGGGATTCAAATTTTAGATCACGATAAAGTGATCAAAGCCTAATATATTTCAATATTATTTCTCACACAAAATTGTAGGCATATATTACAATACGAAACTCATTATTTTGTTATCTAATTTTTCATTTTTTTCTATTTGTTTACAAGTTTGCAACATGAAACTTATTTATTTTCTTATGTAACCATATTCTTTGCTGAAATGTTTCTTGTTATGTCTCCTAATGTTTTTTATTGTGCCTTGGGGAGCAGTCCTGAAGGGATAGAGGGTCTCTGTTCTGATTTGGAAGTAGATCACACAGATGTTCGGGTGCTGATGCTTGCTTGGTAAATCCCCTCATGGTGTTTGGCAGCCTTTTAATTAATGTGAAGTGCTCTAAACTCTATACTAATAGACTTCAATTTTCAGGAAAATGCAAGCTGAAAGACAAGGTTATTTTACTCTGGTAAGCTAATAAAAAGAACCCTATCTGTCACTTTTTTAAAATGCCAGGATATTTAAAATATCGAAATATAAATTGTATAGTTATTGTAGTGCACCTATGTAATTTCTCACTACAAAGTTCGCTTTGTTAGACAACTTTGGGTTTTACCTTTTATATATTCTAGATGACTTTAACAATCCTGTTTTAACAGGAAGAATGGAGAAAAGGCCTTAAAGCTTTGCATGCTGATACACTTGTCAAATTAAAGAAGGCACTTCTGGAACTCGAGAGAGAGGTAGATTTTCAACTTCATTATTCCTGATGGGTTGTCTTGTTCCAAAGACTTTTTGATGTGAACTATGTATCTTAATATTGTAAAACAGGATGCACAAATGTTATTATTCATCTCAACTCTTAACTCATGTTTTTCCTATTTTCTTTATAGGTGAAAAGACAATCAAGCTTTTTGGAGTTCTACACTTTTTCTTTTCAGTATTGCTTAACAGGTACAATCATTTTTTTATTAGTTTGTTAATGCTTTTTTGAAAACTGCAAGTAGCTTTCTGCTGCTACACTTGCATACTGATTTTTAGAGCTTTTATTTGTTGTTGTAGAAGAGAATCAAAAAAGCATAGACATAGAGAGTATCTGTGAATTGCTGAATCTTGTCCTAGGGCCAGAGTTTCGAGCTCAAGTTGACTTGTTTGTTCAGTACCTCAAGGTGAGCCTCAACTATTTTCATGTTTTGCATATTATGGTATCCAGTTATTAAGAATTATCGCTTTCTCTCTATCTAATAATTTAGGACTATTACCCAAGTGAATATAGTATCGTGGGACACTGACAATATCTGTGGCACCCTAATCTATGAATATGCTGAAACCGTACTAATACTGGTGATCAGTCTGGGGACATAGTCTGTAACCAATTATCTAACGTATATTCATTTTTAAAATCATAAAAACTTTTATGTTGCATATGCCATTACAAATTCACATATCCAGAACATGCATAGAGGTCATTGATTTTTTTCAACATAATTTTTAGCTAATGAACAGTTTGATATTACATTTAATATTTCGTTGTCCCTGTAAACCATATGTTGCATTTCTTTGCCTATCCTATGTTTACCTATTTGTGATATGTAGCCTTTGTTAGCATCTCTTGCCTGCCCTACCATGAAAAAAACCTGCTTAAAGTGTCAAGTATAACATAAATTTACTTTTACCTGATTTATTTTTGTCTTAATGCAGACACAGACTGATTACAAGGTCTTAAACATGGACCAGTGGACAGGGTTCTATCGATTTTGCAATGAGGTAAGAGTATGCTTCTTTTTTCTCTAGTACGGATATTTGTTCTGTGGAATCTAGAATATGTATGTCTTCGATATAACATTCAGGTCTTATTGCAACTGTTAACTTATGCCACCATCAAACATTTTTTTACAAAGACATTGGGTTGAGGTGATAAAATAATGTAATTTCTCACTTATTAATGCCACACTTTAGACCATAGTAAAAGCTTGGGTGGTTTTACATCTTTTGGTAAAAATTCAGATTTTTTTTGGAATTTATTAGTAGCACCTGTGAATGATAATGTCCTTTCTGTTTTATAGATAAGCTTTCCGGACATGAATAATTACGACGAAGAGCTTGCTTGGCCATTCATTCTGGACAATTTTGTGGACTGGGTCAAAGCAAAAAGGAACTAAGCTGCTGTCATGGTTAAAATCCAGTCTCAGCATGCAGGTTTACAAGCCTTCTGCCTCTGTTTGAAGAGGAGACTCTGTGATATTTAGTCATTATTTGCCTTGTTTTGCTATTTGGTTAGTAGGAGGTTGTGCTTGTAAAGTCACTTGTCAATACTTTTCAAGAAGGCAGGACAGATACCCCGTTCACAAATTTTATTTTAGGTTATTCTCATAGAAAAATATGTTCGATATTGAACACATTTCAGTAAAGTGTATTACCTGGTACAGTAGATACATCAAACTTGCAGATGTTGATTTTAGTTTATAGAAATTATGAATTGTGGATATTCTATCGCAAATTACTGTTTTTTTTGGATTACAAGAATCACATCAGTAGAAAATGTGATGTGTTTGATGCTTTTCACCATTGCACAGTAATGCCATGCATGTTCGAAAAAGTAAAGAGCAAAAAAACAGTTTCTTTAGGAATCAAAGTAAGAAAAATCTGTTTAGATTATGATCATAGACACCGAACAAAACCAAGGCATCTTAAAAAGCAGTAAGCATTATACAATGACAAGAAAAGAATCAAATAAGAAAAGAGTGGAAAAAATGTGCAAAAGGGAGTACATTTTAAACAGGTGCTACGAAGATGGAGAAGGAAGAATCAATGGAGGCGGTGGTGGCAGCGGCAGCGGCGGCAAAGAAATTCTGTTGCTCTCATCTCTTGTAGGAGAGCTGGAAGACGAAGAAGAAGATGAATTTGAAGTAGTAGTTAAAAAATCATTTGATTGATTTACGAGTTTGTTCTCTTCTTTTTCTTCTTCTTCATCATCGCAAACCACTTCTGCTCCATCTTTTCCAATCTTGGCGTATTTCAAACGTGCTGGAATAATACAATTGCAGAAGAAACCTACAATCCATTCATCAACAATTAATCAAGGTAAAAACTTTGTAGTTCTCGACTTCTCGTACTTTAGCAAGCAAACGTTACCTATTCTGGCCAGTCGATTTACCCAGCTCGGGATAGGATTCCCGGTGAGTTTAATACAAGCGTCATTGCAGAAATGGTTGCAATTCTTGGTGATGAGATTATATGCAGTTCCTATATAGACACTAGCAAGTTCCTCTTCCATCACTCTTCTCACATCTTCAAAGTTCATGTCCGTCCATCCAATCAAAATTGATTTCCTAAACGTAAATTCCTGGCATTTCTTCGGCTCACCTTCAAAAATTCCCGACGTAGGATGCTCATGTGCTCCAAATGCATACTCAATCCCATGAACTGATTGATGTAATCACAAGAAAGAAAATTAGTTTGAACAAGAAACATGCATAATCAATCTAACAAAAACAGATCCTATTCTGAACAGAAAATGCAGTGGAGAGTGATCGAGAAAATCAAGATTATATCAGTTCTTATAGACCTTGAACAGCAGAATGATAGGCTCCGAGGCCAAGCCAGTAAGCATAGCCATTAACGGAGGTGAGATCATACACATTAAGGTGCACGGGGAACGATCCATCCCTACTTTTCCGATCCCTGGTACACAGCATTTTTCCGAAAAATTCAGAAAAACAAGAAACCTGGTTTACAAGTAAAGATGAATGAATGAAAGAAGCAGAGTGTGTAAAGAGGTGGAATGAGCTGTGTGACACACACTACTCCTAAATCTAACAAGTAAAATGTTAAGCATTTTGAAATAGTAGTAGCAAAAAGTAACGTACTAAGCTAATTATGATATGTAGTGGTGGTGTTTGTTGGCTTTATTTCTGATTTATGATACTCCTGCTGGAGTACTTGTCTGCTGGTTTATGTACATTTATCGAATCTGAGACTAATTTCACCAGGTAATTTTAAAAGCTGAATTACGGATAATCAAAGTACTTGCTATTATTAAAATGGATTAGGAACAAATTTTCGGAGGAAAAATATTTTCATTTTTTTAATACCATATAAGCTAATACTCCCTCCCTCTGTCCATCAGGTTCTTTACCTCGACACACATTTTAAGACTGTTATAAAATATAGTTCTATAATTTATTCTCAATTTTTTTTCTGAATAGAAGTTAAACTATTATAATTTTATACAGGAAAAAAAAGTTCCAAAAATTTTTATAGAATACACTTTTTATAAGCCTTAAAATGCGTGACAAGCCCTCCCATCCCCAGCGTAAAGAACATGCTGGGACGGAGGGAGTAATATTATCCGTTTTTTGTCATATCAGGATTATTTGTCAGTAAAGCTATTACGACTTTTTTTTTTTGATAATTTTCAAGAGTATGACGGTCTTTTAATTATGATACTTTTTTAAGTGAGAAGATTAAAATATTTTTGAATTTAAATTTGATTTAGAATTAGAAAATTAGTTTAAAGTCAAACAATTAATACATTTTAGAGTAGTATATTAACTTTGCAATTTTATTTGATAAAAACAAATTACATTATTGATGTTCATCTCATGAATATTAGCCCATGTTTCTGTAGTTTTCATAAGCCCAATACAAAAAGCACATTTCACAAAAGCCCGCAAAAAATAAAAAAGCCCATGTTCGTGTAGTTTCAAAATTAGACAGTCTTCTCGGGTCGGATCATAGCTTCATGACTCCCAGCTTGATCTTCTTCAAGTGTGTAATAACAAACATTCTTAACTAGTTTTACTAATGTCTTCTGTGTTTGTCAAACAATAACCTTGGTTTTAATTCTAACTCGTAAGTAGAAATGCAAAGAGTACTTAGAAAAAGAGATGTTCTGTGGGGCATTTTATCAAACAGGTTGAGAGCATTACCTCAAAGCAGCAAAACAAGAACATATTGCAACTCTATCAAACCAAACAACAATACTAAAAATGATGGTGAACGTAAGATTAGTGGTGATGGGTCAATGAGTCATTATGAGGCTTACAAGCAGCTCGACAACCTCGATTTCATGACTGCTGCTAAAATTGCATTTTCTGCCCCGAAAAAGAAATTCGGGTATTTTGTTTCCTCCATTTCTTGTTTATCTGTCATTTTTTTTACGTAATATGCGCAATTTTTTACTAGCCATGATGATGCATTGTTAATGTAGGGACTAAACTTAATTTCTTGCGTATTTATAATATTGTTTTGGATGCTAAAGAAAAAGAGGTGGAAATGGAATAGCGAATAAGTGTCACATTGTAAAGACAAGAACCAAGTAAAGTGGCCTTCCTAATGAAAAATGTGTATTATCAGAAGTCACAATGCTGAAGATCTATGTTGAATATACTATAAGATCCATATGGGGCCTTCCTCTAACACCTTAAGGTTTTAGATGGACTGGTTCTCAACAATCTAGAAATGATATAGATATCGATAAACTAAGAATCTCTAGAAGTAATATATTGCTTTTAGTTCTATATCCAGATTAATTTATTTTAAGGATCACTACTGTTAATCAACTGTTTTACCACACTTTCTAGTATTACTATCATAGTAGGCTCACCTTGCAATCAAATACAACCGCCCTGAACCGCCAACTTTGAGAAACTTTTAAGTTCCAATGACTTCAATGTTGCAGATTATATACATCATGTAAATAAATGGGCAGTTGAGTGCCTTAGCTGATAACTTATTACTACCTTAAAGAAGCTTAGTAACTATTTAACCACTTATGCCTCCCCTAATCTAAGCTCATTTTCTTAGCAAAGCTGAGGTCAAAGTTCAGTTCGATAAATATAAATGGCAGAGATAATGTTGTCCTAGTCAGGTTGTATATATGCAATCTGTGAATATATGACCCAATTCTTCACTATTTAAGTTTGTGTTAACATGCCATATATGCTTGTATTATGTTTGCTTAAACGTGGGTACTTTTTATCTGTCTCGACTCTCATAACTTGAATTCTTCATGGCTCATGCTTTATATGCATAAAAACCATTTTCGAGTGTTAGAAGAGATGCAACTGTATGACTGATTCAATTCAATATAGGATAGTCTTTTATCCAATGTTGTTTATATGCCACATAATCCTATAAGCTGATAGGGTGCGACACGACGATGTCCTTTAATCGATCTCTTGTCCTTCTCATTAGCCTTCAAGGTCAAAATGATTAATTGTTCTTTAATAATATTACACAAATTTCTTGTCCAGAAGCTATTCAATTGTTATCTTTCCGTGAATCTTATCCCTTCCAAGGTTGTTTAGTTTTTTATATTGTTTTATTGCAAATTTTCATGTACACCTATTTGCTAGTCGTGACGCCAAGTACCAGAGTTCTTGTTAGTTAATCAAGTTTACTGTTTAGTTTGATAAGGAACCTAGAGAGTCTTGACTCTTGGATTGGACTGTTATGCTAGATTGGTGCTGAATGCTGATGCAGGACTGACTTCAATAAAGCTAGAAATTCAGAGAATTAGAATCAGGTTTTTAAAAATTTTAAGTGTATTGGTAAGACAAAATCTTTCCTAATGACAATTAAATCATGATTTAATATTTTATAATAATCAGCATTGAACTAAAATAAAGATTACAACCATATTTATGATGAAACAATACTACTGCTCAAATTTAAATGCTAACAATTGTTGTTTACTCCTGGTATAAGATAACATGATTTTTCCCTAATTCTAGAATATTCATAGTAGTATAATAGTTAAATTATACAAAATTACATTTTAATCTAAATAATAATTGATTTATATTTTAATTATCGTTTCCTCATTACATGCTTGATAATCTGTTGACCTGTAATCTGTCTGTAATCACATGTGATTATGTTTCAGTTTCGCTGTCCCTCTTATTTCCAACCCATTACACTATTTTGGTGTAATTTTTACACTAAAATGGTGTAAAAGTCACACTATACTCCAGATCAACCCCAACCAATTCACACCTAATTTAAGTATTTAACACCAAAAGAAATATTATTGTGCTTCAAATGTTATTTTTTTGTTAGAAGTCAGTAGTAATAAACTTGTTGCGACATAGAAGGAATGAATTTATTGGAATTTAAAAAATCTAAAAGTTACACCAAATTTTGGTTTGCACCTCTAAAAGTTGCACCAAATTTTGGTTTGCACCATATTTGGTCACCAAAATGGGGGTAACTCTAGAGTTGGGTAGGGGTGAAATTTTACACCATTTTGGTGTAGAAGTACATTAATAGAGTTGGGTTGGAGATGGTTTACGGATTGTTGCAGCTTCTCCAACAAACATCTTCCTTGAGAGAAATTCTAATCTAACCTTAGATCTCTGGATATAGTAAAATCCCAGGCGCATTATGTTATGCAATCCTCCATTGATAGCAGATTTTATTATGCCACTGTCTCTGCAAGAATGTACTGTGACTGATTTGTCCCTCATTGATACTTAAATCTGATGATTCTTGATCTATCCAATGGGATAGTTTATACTTTATAAAGAAACAAGAGTCTTGTGAGGGATTTTTTTGTTTTGTTCTTGAGGGAGTGTTCGTTTTGAAAGCATTAAGAGGGTTAATCAGGTTGGGTATCACCTGCAACTGCGGATCCTACTAGCAGGATCCATCAAAGGAAGTATGGTGGGAAAGAGCAAGATCGTGTGAAAAAATTTGCAGCAAAAATGGTTAGACTTCCATGTGTTGCTTATTAGATGGAAGGTTAGTGACGTTAAGCATCCACCTACTATGTTCTGGTGCACTGGCGGTCCAACGTTATTCCTGAGGTTCCTTTCAATCCAACTTCATATGTCCAACTTAATATTCTAATGGGTTCATAGCTACTGAAATATTAGATGTCAATCTAAAATTATAAATTAGGTATAATAACGACAATCTCAATTTAGTGTCCACCTTTGGCCACCGACATTCTACATCACACTGAATACATGACAGCCAAACTGTAGGTTCATGAATCCACAATATGCGAATTTATCAAACACGTGAAAGTTTTGTTATTCTGGTTGTAGCATGACATTCTTTTTACATGACATGTTGAAAGAATCATGATTCTTCGTCTATTTTACATTTACTTTTTCCTTGATATTTAAGCTGTTATTTTACTTTTGCTTTTCCCTAGGCATATAAGCTGTTATTACAACTAAGTCTATCTTATGTTATTTTCAGGCTTGATTTTCATCTGGTCCAGCTCTTCTTTGTCTGCCTGCCTTCGCTTGGTAGTTTTAATTGGTGTCCCATATTTCGGTAATTTATTATATCTTGTTGCTGCTGACTTGGCTGCTATTTACTGTTACAGCTGTGTATCTTACGGCTCAATATGCTCGCTATGAAATTAGAAGAATGGAGGCGGTACAAAAGCTTTTCATTGTTAAATACATATTCAGTTTTTACTATGTTACTATGTAATTTACTGATTGGTCAAATATTGATATACCAGGTGCTTCAAAATTGTATTCTTATAGTCCAAAATTCTCTCTATATATTTCCTCTCTTCATGTCTGACACTTCACATTACAAAGTTCTCAGGTTTTCATATATCCTTAACTTAGAATCATAGTTTCTACTCGTATGCTCCAGAGCAAATGTACTACTTGAACATAATATCTTATTTTTCATCACTTTCTGAGAGACCACCATCGCCTAATATTGGACTCTGTTCTTGGTTCTGTAAGAGATGGACTAGATACACATTTGATATATCGTGGCCAAAGATGGTTTTTTTTAAAAAAATAAATAAATTAATTTCCTTTTTTTCATGCCGACTTTATAATCGTCCTTTTATCCTCAAAGTCTTCTGCCTTTTCAGATTTTTGTCATTCACTAAAATAACTAATTTATGTTTCATCTCAGGAATTGGAGGTAAAGAAAAAAGCTGAAGAGGAAGCAAAGGCAAAAGAACTTTTATTGAAGGCTGCTGAAGAACAAGAATCGGGATCTGACCCGGAGCTGCGGGAGGTAAAAGCAAGGCTGGGTAAACTGGAAGAAGCTATAAAGGAAATTGCGGTGACAGGGTCAAAGAAACAATCAGACAGCGCAGTAACTCAAAAACAAGATGGAGATGGAACAAAACAACCTGCTGCAACACCAGCAGCAAGTAATTCTGCACCAGAAAATCAGATAAAGAAGGAAACAAAACAGGGTTCAGGTCAAGAGGAGGGAAGCGGCTCAGTGGCAATCACTGATGCATCACGAAAAAATCAGGAAGCAACTAAAGATAAAGGTCCTGAAAGATAGGTAATGAAGAGAAGTCTATGCTTGGGTAAAGTATTATTTTTGGAAGTTTTTTGCTAGCATTGATTTACACCAGATGCAAATCGACCAATTTAGGCTGGTTAGAAGAAGATAAAAGTCCACATGATCAGGTGTTCTGGATCATAGATTTTTCTATTGCTGTGTACGAGAAGCTTAAGTGATGAAGCATCCGCTTAAGCATTTCCAGAAATCAAATATACTTTTTAGCACATTTTCTGTGAAGACTAGACAAGTGCCCGTAGTTGTACAAGGTCCCAGTTTGAAGTTGGTGTGTCATACGTGATTACTGCTGTATAAGAAGAATCCGATTTCGGCTATATATAATTTACACATGTGCTTGTGCTTCTTCATTTTCATGTACTGCTTCTATAAACTTGAAAATGAAGTCTCTTTTGTGGATGTGATTTTTTAGATTTTGGTGAATCTAAAATACATTCCCTTGCTAAAGACTGTACTCTTTTACATTCTCATCAAAGGTTTGGGTATCTCAGCAGGGGCCCAAAAGCCCACCTTGAAACCACAGGGGCCCAAAGTTTATGAACTTGGTTGCTTTTCTTAACACTTCCCTTGTAGGGCAACTCCAGGTGCATTGTTCATCTATAATCTGACAGAACTGCACCTTCAAAATCAAACCCTAAAACACAACGTTAGGTAAAAAAAATCATTGTAATTTGGTTTTTAGTACCATTTTAGTATAGAACTCATGATGTGATGGCCTAGCTGCACTATGTATGTTCTTAATTTGTTTTCATCATAACATTTATGTTTCCTAGTTTAACCTAACTTCCTCAGAAAAATAGGCAGGTTGGGTAAAAGATAAAGAACATGACTGCTCAATACTGCTTGATTTAGAGTCTCTTGACAATTAACTTAATGGAGGAGGGTCAAGCATGATTTTCCTAGTACAAACATGAACCTACAAGTGGGTCAAACATATTTTTCCTAGCATATATCCTAATTAGTTCCTAACCATCTAAATGCATCCACACCTAGCAAAATTATGTATTTCTATTGTAATCTTACGTACCTCAAAATTATTCTGAATAATATGTGACGTGTTTTTATTCATGAAATTTATATGTACGTGAGAAAGATTTATCTTAATTATGAGAAAAAAAGTCTATAATATATTAGCAATTCAATATTTAAAACCGTTTTCGGAACGATTTTGAAAAAGAGGAATGCTACGTACACCAAAAGTATTCATATGAATGCACGATGGGTCTATATCATTTATGATATTCGGGAACGGTTTTGGAAACCGTTTTGGAAACTCAAGCATTTATCTTTTAAAAATTATAACATTTCTTTCGAAAAAATAAATAATATTACAAGCATGCTTGACCTATTAAATTATCGAATTTATGTTTTGTGCATATCGTCTGGCGAAAACCATTTATAATTAATCATTTTCTAGACGTATGTAACTACATTTTGTAATCTGATCTTGCATGCTATCACTGTAGAGATGCACAAAAGGCCCGGCGGGCCGGGCTTTGACCGGGCCCTGAAAAGCCCGGGCTTTTTGGTCAAGGGCCGGGCCGGGCTTTGACTTTGACCGGGCCGGGCAGGGCCGGGCTTTCGGAAAATATCTAGGCCTTTTTAGGCCCTCGAGGCGGGCCGCGTCGGGCTTTTTTTCGGGCCCAAACCGGGCCGGGCCGGGCTTTTTTCAAGGCCCAAACCAGACCGAG
>PHNY01299439.1:2699-13700 GCA_003724115.2 Anethum foeniculum
GAGCCGATCTTAGGGAATCTCATTTAATAGCTATTAAGAGGATCTTCAGATATCTCAAAGGAACACCAAGCCTTGGCATTTGGTACCCTAGAGAATCTGGTTTTGATCTAATTGGCTATTCATATGCAGATTATGCAGGTTGTAGAATGGACAGAAAAAGTACTACAGGGACATGTCAATTTCTAAGAAATAAGCTTGTGTCCTGGTTCAGTAAGAAACAAAATTCAGTTTCTACCTCTACAGCTGAGGCTGAATGTATTTTTGCTGGCAGGTGTTGTGCACAAATACTTTGGATGAGAAATCAACTTTTTGATTATGGAATGCATGTAGAAAAAATTCCAATTTTCCGTGACAACACAAGTGTTATTGCAATTACTGAAAATTCAGTGCAGCATTCAAGAACAAAGCACATTGATATAAAGTATCACTTCATAAGGGAACATGTTATGAATGGTACTGTGGAACTTTATTTTGTTCCAAGTGAACAACAAATTGCAGACATATTTACCACGCCACTTGATGAATCAACATTCACAAGGTTGGTAAGTGAGCTAGGTATGCTAAATTTATCCTAATCTTATTGTCCATTCAATTTGTATTGCAGCAAGAAATAAATTTGATTTTCTTGACCCTATCATGAAAAGGTGAAATTTTGGCTCTAAGTCAAAATTACCCCTTCAACGGATGATCCTTATCCGTTGAGAGTCAAATATATATCTGGATACAATATCCTTCAATGGATAATGTCTTTTATTCACTTTTCAACGGATATTATGATTAGTATCCATTGATTTATGTGAATCCTAACCGTTGATTTTGTAAACCTTATCCGTTGAAATTTGCCTTTAATCGTGTGTATACACGTTGAAGAACGGTTTCAGAATTTTTACAATCTATTTTATTTTGTAACGGTTGTTTCTAACATAAATCATTGAGTGTTTATTTTATTTTTAATCATTTGTTTGCCTTATTTTGAGAAAGTATAAAAGCCAATTTCATTTTCAGATCTCACGTTTATCTTTCTCTGAATTCCTAAAGGCAAATTACTCTCCTTCTTCCTAAAACCTCCTCTCTCTCTGTAATTTCAAGTTAAGCAAAAATGGCACATGTAGTGAAAATTATGTCTCAGTCTTGGTTCGTGTACGAGAAGAACAACTTTGTTGCTCTAGTTGACAAACAAGTGGCG
This sequence comes from Anethum foeniculum, assembly GCA_003724115.2. Lineage (NCBI taxonomy): Eukaryota > Viridiplantae > Streptophyta > Magnoliopsida > Apiales > Apiaceae > Anethum > Anethum foeniculum. Next base: position 3,886 of record PHNY01299439.1, read on the forward strand.
CATGAAGACTATCACGAAATGATGGACTTCATTAGCAACTGCAGGCTCAACTACTCGATACTGGAATCTCCAACCCTTTACTGTGAAGTTGTTGAGGAGATTCGGACCTCTGCAATCTACAACTCAACAGACATGACCATTACCTTTTACTCTCAAAGGTAACACTCACTGCATAAACTGTGATGATATTCAATCTTGCTTTAAATTGCCAGAAAATAATGTAAACACTCCACACACTGATTCTGATGTTGTAAACATGCTTAAGTCCATGGGTTATACCTTAGATACCAGTAGTCTAGGAAGCATCAAAAGAAAGGGACTTAGGAAAGAATGGAGTTATTTATGTGATGCTTTTGTTAAGGTCTATTTTGGCAAAATCAGCCACTTTGATGCCATCACTCCTGCCTTAATTAACATGCTTTATATGCTTTTATCTGATAGGTTCTATAACTTTAGCAACTTTGTCATGATAGATATAGGATTCAAGTTAGGGGATGTTCATAAAAGACCTAGAAATGTGTATTATGCTAGATTTCTTATGATGATAGCTGACCATATTTCTAAGGACTTGTAAATAGTGAACCTAACCAACAAGCTAGATTGTTGGGTTCAAGAAAAGAGAGTTCTTGCAGATTTGATCAGGAACAACCTCAATAATGAGGTGCCATTCAATTATCTACCTATCTTTGAGGCACCTCAGGTAAGTCAGGTAACAACTTCTGTCTCTATTTCTTCCCAATCTCAAGCTTCTTTGCCTTCTACTGTGGAAATGGGGTATGTTGTAGTGACCAAACAGATCCCTACCCAAGCCATAAAACCAAAAATCTCAAAAACCAAGTCAAAGAAGACCACCTCTAGTGTCTCTCAAAAGACACTAGTTGTAAAACTACCAAAGCACCAGAGGGGAGTGTCAAGGGTGGTGAGATTGGTGAGGGAAGGGGTGAACATCAAAGAAACCCTAAGAATAAGGAAGGAGAGGTAAGAGTGTCCCAAACCAGCCATCCTACAGTCTCTCAAAAGACTGTAGTGACTACAAAGGAAATTAGCTTATCTCTGGTTACATCTTCCCAAAAGGATGTAACCATTGAAACAAGCTCCCAACGAAGAGCACATGACAAAAGGGATAGGGACACAAGAGACACATCTCATACCTACATCAGAAAGAAGAAGATGAAAACCTCTGGGGTTGCACAGGGCACACACACAGTGCAGACTCACTCTGCACCATCTCAAAGTCAGATTGATGTGACTCCTGTAAATGTGGAGTCACAGCCCCACTCTTTAACAATCGAAACACCACAAACACAAAACTCTCACACACTCTCTCAGGATGTAGATATGATATCTACATCAATTCCTGATTCTCCATCTCTTAAATTCATGGAGGAGCCAATCACTCAAACTGGTGGTCATCATCTTAAGATGATTTTTTGGACCACCAGCCAACTCTTTTAGAAACTGTAGATGAGTCTGTGAAAAATCTCAAATCAATCTCCATAGACTCAACTACAGTTTCAACCTCTACAGCCCCAATTTTATTCTACAGCCCCAATTTTATCATCTTCAACGGATATTCTTCATCCGTTGACAAGTGATTGTCCTTCAACGGATGTGCTTAGCAGCAGTCATCCGTTGACTATCATAACTATAGCTTCAACGGATATCCCTTATCCATTGACAGTCACTGCACTCACTTCAGAAATTTCACAATCAATATCAAGTGCAGATGACTTAGCTGTAGTCCAATCACTTCTAGGACTGAGGGCAGGAAGTGAATTGAGTGAGAGGCTGAGTTGCTCCCAGGCAAAAGGAGAGGATGAGAGTACACAAATGCACACTATTTCTTCCAGTGTGGCAAAAGTGAGTGAGGGGAGTACCACCTTAGTAGGTGAAGGTGAGGGTGGTGAGCCAGGGGGAGCCCTTGATGCAAGAAAAGAGAGAAATTGAGAGAAAAGCAAGTATAAGAGGAATAAGGGAGGCAGCCATTGCTAGTGAGTCAATGGATGTCAGTGATGCTGAAAAGGAAAGGCTATATCAGCAAGAATACAGAGCTGCTATAGATTCCATTTTCTTGGATGCTGAGACATTTACTCACCTTGTTACAGCCTATCAACAACTGGCTGTTCAGGGCAAAGAGGAGGAAGAAAGATCATTGAACTTGGTACACACAACTGAGTCCATGATGAGAGCTAAGGATGCCATATCCAATCTGCCTTCTACAGCTGGAGATGAAGATAGCTTTGGTGATGAGTTTGATGAAGATGAAAAAGACTTAGGCATGGACTTAGGGGGAGATGAAGGTCCTAGTTCATCTACTAGTTTTCCTGATTAGATGCTCTCCAAGGACTGCAGCTCTCAGCACTTCACTTCCACAATCATCAAGCTCATCAGTCAGACACAACAGGCCATTGTTAACTCTAAAAATGTTGGCACTACAGCTCTGCTACAAGCCCATCTTGAATCTCTTCAACTACACAGACTTCACCATCTCAAACAAATTCAAGATGTGGATGGTCTCAGGAATGATATTAAAGATGTCAAGGAGAACTTGTATAACAAACTTGATGAAAGGCTTCCTGCCACATCCATGAAGGACATCCAGCAGCATCTAAGAAAAGATTAAGATCTGTCAACAAGGGTAAATGCTCTGGTATCAAAGGTGTCCTCTATGGAAGACTCTCTCAAACTGGTTCTTCAAGGTCAAGCTGCACAAACTGAGCTTCTTCAAAAGCTAGTGGTTGTACAAGTTCCTTTTCTCCTTGATCATAACAAAACGGGGGAGAAAAAGGACACCTTTGTGCATGTTCAAGTTACTAAATTGTTGGTTTCATCAATCACCATCTCCAAGCCACTAGCTAAGGAACTGGACAGCATTGACTTGATCAACATTGCTGCACCTGAACTGAGACTCAAGGAGCAGCAAAAGCAGCTAGATCAAAGAATTTCCAAAGTGTTTGGCTCAACTTCAACAAATTTTACTAGTGTGAAACACAGTACAAAGTTGAGGCCTCTCACTAAAGATGAATGGAAATTTCAGAAAAGCTCAGGTGGTGAACCCTCAATGAAGAATGAATTAAAGCCAATAGTGCTTAAACCAAAATCAGCTTCACGCACCTTCAGCAGTAAACATCCAATGGAGTTTGATTTTCCTCCCTGTAGACCTGATAATTAAAAGCTCCTAGGCCAATTAATCTCCAAACTCAAGACAACTCAGGACAAGGTGTTGAGGTCAAGAATGGCAAGGATATACAGATATGGTGAGTTGATTTGTGTGATGGAAAATCAACCAAACTATCCAGAAGCCAAAAGGGAAGAGGATTTGAGACTAAAAGTCAATCCTAAGAAAAAGAAAAATGTCAAAAAGTCTTCAAGGGATGCTAGCAAATCAACTGTTGAACAGACAATAAAGAAGCCTAAGGTAAGTGAAGAAAAACCAGTATGGAAAACTGGTCAGAGAAAGAAATCAAGAGCTCACAGGGTCTTATCAGAAGAAGAAGATGAAGTTCCCCAACCTACAACTACAATTCAACTAACTGTGTCTTCAGTTGAAATAAAGGTGAACCCTGAGGTCAATTTCTATGGTGAGCCAATTGTGTCAAAGGATGAACGCATAGATTGGGAGAACATTACAATCCCTGATTTTGAGTCTCTGTTCCCCACTAAAAAGAGATCATTGAAGAAGAAGAAAGTCAAGCCAACTCCAATTCCTCCAAAACCTATCTCTAAACCACAGAAGCCAACTATCAGCAAATATAATCAACTATATATTTGTGATATTAAAGAGTTCTCTGACCTTGAGCTCTTTTTGGATGAAATTGAAGAAGTAAGAGGCATTGCATCCAATGCAAGACTTCCAGAAAGACTCACCTTCAAGTACAAGGGTGGTTCTGAGATCACATGGCCTCTCTACAAGATTCTCAATGAAGGCTATAGTGTTCTAATCAAAGTATTTTCTGCAATGAAGAAAGATTATGGATTCACTAAAGTTGCCAAGTCAGAAGTACTGAGAAAGATCACTGAAATAAGACAAAGCTGGAGAGATCCTAGTGCACTCCCAGGAGTTTTAATAATTCCAAAGACTGGAGACAGAGTGCACATGAAACCCTACCGGATCATGGAGTTTAGAGATGAAAGGGGAGACAGAAGATTTTTCAGAATTGAGGACCAGCTAAAAATATCAAGTAATGAGACTCTCAAGGAAATGCAGGAGATGCTGGACATCAATGATGAAAATGAAGCTGAATTCTACAAACAACTCCAGCTTCAGATAGAGGAAAATAATGAAAAGCTGGGAAGGAAAACAAGGGAATCAAGGAAAAGGAAATAATCTGCTCAGGCTAGAGGAGCACCTTGATATTGACATGTAAACATTTTTCAAATCTCTTTGTACTTTATTTTTACTTCAATGGATCACTATGCAATTATCTACTCTTTCATGTATTATCTGTGTAGGGTGTTTTGTTATCATCAAGTCAACCTGAATTTATGTCTATAATTCTGCTAGACATAAATTGGGGGAGATTGTTAGGAATATGTTGTAGTCTTGATGATAAGTTTCCAAAACACCTTAAGTAGATTTGTTATTGTTTTTATTAGTAGCTTTCAACGGATAAGCATATCTCTTTATCAGTTAAAAGAGAAGCTTATTTCTTTTCATAAGATTGAAGCACATTATGTATACTAGTATAGCTGAAATAGCTTAGAAGTTGTAGTAGATTCTGAGTCATGTTGACTACTAGAAAGATACATAAAATAGGTTGGCTAAATGTATATATTCAATTACTTGCAATTTTGTGTAAGTGAAAGAGTATCAACTGATAAGATGACACTTTCAACGGTTAACCAATAAGCCTCAACGGATGACTCAACAAAGCTTCAACGGATAGTACATTAGTATCAAAGACTATCAGTTTTGGTTTCAACGGATAACCCTAATGAAGCCTCAACAGTTAACAAAGTGGAGCTTCAACGGATGATTTACAATTAGCAGTTGATAGTGACTTGATAAGAGCTGACAGAGTCACATGGATTGATAGTATACAAAAAGGAATGTGGCAGCCTGATTTAGGTTTTTAGAGGATTATGAAGCATTTCCATTTCAATGCAAAACAGGAACGTTCAAAGATGCTGTATTCTTCCCAGATTGCATTGGACAGAGAAATGAAGAAGCATGTGCTTGGACCTAGCTAATTAGAATATATTGTACTTGTCTCTTTGCACATGTATCTTGGTAGTATATAAACCAAGTGTAGCAAGTAGTTTAAGTGTGATTCTGAATTGCAAGAAAAACATTCTGTAATCACTTGTAAGCAGCTGTGTACAACTTTGTATCACAGAGATCCTCATCAATATATATTTCTGGTGGAGAGTTAAATCCACCAGAAAGTGTTTAAACTTGAGTTTGTCCACTTTGATTTATATATTGCAGTTAGCATCTTTTAATTTCAGAAAAATCATCTGAATTTCATTTAACCCCCTTTCTGTAATTCAGTTGTTATATTATTGGGAACTAACATAGTGAGGTGAAGTGAAGTGAGGTGATTCTCGTTCTAAGACCAAAGTCTCAGACGTACTAATGGGGAGTTAGTAGTCTTCGCACCATGAAGAAGAAAAAAGACCCAAGACCTAAGACTTAAGATCCAAGACCAGCAAAAGTAAGGAAGGACAAAGACTACACCAAGGGTTCTACATCAACTTTCAAGAAATAGCGGGGAGTTATTGTCTAAGATAAGTTGTGTAGATTTATACATTTATTTTAAGGTGGTGACCCTTGTGTTATGCACCAAGACAAATATTTGTAGGGTTTCAAAGGCTTCTTCTCCTACTAAAGGAGCGAGTTTATTATAAGGGAAATCTCGAGTGCGGGAGAGGAGCTCGAGAACTGGAGTAGGGATGAGCGAATTTACTAGAGGTTGCGCCATTGCAAACAAGGATAAAATCTCACGTGTGGTATTTTCTTTTGCTTGTCTCTTATTTCCGCACATACGACTTGCATAATTACTTGGTAAAATATTTAAAATTGGACAAATATTTTTAAAACGCCATAATAAATTTTAAATTGGTAATTAAGCTATTCAACCCCCCCTCTAGCTTAATAGCCCTCTTACGGGACCTAACAATATTATTAAAAATCAATCAATCATTTAATATTTTCACCTAAAATGCATTATCGATTTAATTCAAACTAGTGATATAAAATATAAACTATTTAAATTTAAATTAAATTAAAATCATACAAGAACATTTGTGCATCATAGAGTTCGAATTAAAAGCTAGTACTATAATAAACATGTTCTTAAAAATATAATATTATTTCTAATCCATTTAATTATATTACAAATTACTATAAGAATAAACATATAAAATCATACTATAATAGACATGTTACTTTAGGTACATAGTATAATATAAAAATAATAATAAAATAAATTTTGTATATTTAAATGTGTTTTCACTGGGTCACAGTTGACAAATATAATGCTAACCTAAGAGATACTAAATGATATTACCAATTTTGATTCCAAGAAATAATATAAAATATTAAATTTTTTATTTCATTAAATTTATATGTTAGGTTCTTTAAATTTAGAATGAAAATTTTGATTTTAAAAAGTGTATGGAAATTAACTTGAACTTGAACAAAAAATTATCCAAAAACATAATGAAAATACAAATGAAGTAAAAAAAATATAGTTATCGAAAAAAAACCTTCTAAGCTGAAGGTGCAGGTATATGAAAATCTACAGTAGTATGGATAAAGAATTTTACATCCCATTTTATTTAAAAAAATCTATCAAGTTTATTTTATCATTTTATCATCCAACTATTTGAAGATCATATGTTAAGTATGGCATATGATTGATAGAGACCAGTCATTTGTAATATTTTAACTTACCATTTATGGCAATATATTATACTTAAATTAGTTTTGAAGTTAAAGTTCTAATTTAACATAAAAATAATAATGTTTTAGTCAAAAAATAATAACTAAAAATAATACAGGTTTTACATATTGCTTTAAGGGTAATAAGGGTATGAATGTATTTATTTTACAATATTTTACAAAACTAGCAGTGATAAATACTATTTTTTTTGTGTAAATAGATTTAGGCGATCAAGCATATACTTTAGCAGTGTAAGAAAATTATACCAAAAAATATATTAGACAAAGATAGTTATAAAAAGGAAAAAGAAACATGCTTGGAATAATGAAACATTGCTGTAGTAATTGAAATAACGGTTTTTTCATTATGTGCCATAGGCACATAATAACCATTGAAATTAACCATTTTGATCGGTTATTTTTTTATAATAGCGGTGGACCCATACATTCACAAAAACTAGACCAATTAAAAAATTATAATTTTCTGTGCTGGCACAAAATAGAAAAACTTTGAAATAATATTGAAGGTTTATGATAAGAAAGAAGATAACCTAATATAATACTATTAAAAATACAGTGATATGATATCTTCATTTCAAATATTGGTTTGAAAAAGCAAAGACCACATAGTTACTTAATACATGCATGAAACAAAAAGGAACTCAGACAAAGTACAGTTTTTACTTCTAGACATCCATACATATAACCAATGTATATCAATATATCAATTTTTAAAATCATTTTAAGGAAGAAAGAGAGAGAGAAATATAGATCTGAGGAAGAAAAAGAAAGCCTGCCATGGATTCTCCAAGATCAAGAGAGCCTTTAGTTCCTCAAATAGCTCCTAGACCTAAACTACCAGCTAAGGCGGCCAAGGTTAAGTTATAACTTAACTTTTTTATTTTTTATTTTTCTGTTTTATTGATACATGTGATTTTTGAGTTTGATAAACAAGTCAAGTTTTTAGATATATTATAGGCTTTGGGCCTTCTTGGTTAAACCCGTGATTTTTAGAGACAGGACTTAATATAAGTTCCATTGCTTGATCTGTTCTTTTTTGAGTTTATGTTTAGATTTTAAATATTGCAGTCTTAACTTTTGAACTTCTTGAGTATTAAGTGTATTCACACAACTCTTTGCAGACTTTTTTAGTTGATTTTGTTGCTGCCAGCCTTTCATGTGTTCTTTGTGTCCTATAATCACTATTCTATGAGTACTGTTTTCATTCATTTTATTTTTTTTGTTGTTTTAACATTTCCAGGTAGAAATTGATGTCCTAAATATTGGCTCTTTAAAAAGGGGAGGGTCAGTAAACGATTATTATGACCGAGTGATGAATTTTCTTTGTGGTACTGGACGACGTAGACGGTTCATAAGATGGTGTAAGAAAAAAGTGAAGATTCAAGACTTTGTTGTATTTGTGAAATTTGAGTTGAACAATGAGAAAATGACTTTGCTAATTAGAGAATATGACATATATATTGGAGGGTTTATGTTGGAGAATGGAAAATGTTTTCTACTTGATCGTGACATGGATAAATTGGTTCCTTTTGAGGACATGATACATAACATGAAAACTATCCAGGAAGAGGGATGCAGATTTAAGCTTGCTCCACCAAAAGAAACTGATTTCTTTTATAAGTGTCTCAAGTACCATGGAATTAAGTACCAGAATGTGAAGACCTTACCCATTGGAGATTCTTATAAACTTCTTGAAGGAGCAGCTAAACTCAAAAGCAAAGATGTTATTATTGGGGTAGAAGAACTTGAGCTAGCATTCAAGACATTAGCACTAAGGATTGTACATTGAAGATCCCTATACCATCATGCTTTACGAATGTAAATTTTCAAAGAAAATGCATCCAAGAAACCAATTCATAATATGTATTAACAGATTATCAAAATCAAAACAACATTTTATTCTTGTCAAAAAACAACATATCTTCCAAACTTGCTCAAAATATTTACATTATTTTGTTCAACATATTGAGCAATCTTTTGATTCTCCTAACAAGAGGTTATCTTTCTGAATTTAGGTGACTAAATCATGTTAATTTCTAGCACATTTTTCACTTGTTCGATATTTTATTTGAAGAAAGTCCTAACGCCTTGCTATTTGTTCGAGATTGCTAAACATTTTTTCGAAATCCTGAAACCGTTACCATGAGACTGTTGTACTTATCTTGTACTGCCATCTTTTGTTACTACATTCATTGAACATGTATGAAGCCATTCTATGATTTATTTTGGCTTGTTGTGCATTCAGTATCTACTTCTGCAAGTATATAGTCATGCAAAACTTGGAAAATCTTTTAAAAATTTTCTCACTTTCTTTGCATGAACATATATATGTTGTGTGTTGTTGTTTCTATTGACTCTCTTGGGACTCCTTCGATTTAGTCTTTCAATTTTTGTCTCTACTTATGTAATACTTTGATAATTAAAATCTTGAATTTCATATTGCATGATTTATTTGAGACATGGGTTTGTTGGGTTAGCTAAAATAATTATTCCTATCAAGTTGTACCCACATGATACTTTTTAGGTTTGCTTGGTTAGTTAAAATAATTAGTTATTATGGAGTAAATTGGTGTTGACTGAGTTGAAATGGCTATGTGGTCAATGTTGATGACCACGGTCTAATACGACGTGATGTTTGCGGGCTGACCACCCTTGGATAAATATTAAGAAAATAGCAGCTTTTCTTTTTGCCAGTATAAGCATGTTAAAGTTATATATACCTAAACCCTTGTTATTGTAGAGTATTAGAGTTTAAATATTTTTTTAATAAATTAGAGTTTAAATATTGGGTGTAACACCCCCAGATCCGGGGTTCAAGATCTGAGTTGTCACGGTCTTTGATTCCATTATAACACTTAACTTGAAACATAATTAACCACTTGCATGCTCACAACCCCACAATAATATACTC
>PHNY01299450.1:0-17998 GCA_003724115.2 Anethum foeniculum
TGCACGTAGGTTCAATTTATTTGAACTACATAATTTAATAGCATTTATTTATTATATATTCTCATCAGATTCAATTCTTTACGATTATTAATATAATTTGATATTAATATTTGAATTTCGAATCGTATTTCGCACGAGTATGAGGTTTAATTCTCTACAAATACTAATTTAATATTTTTAATCTCGGGTCCGTGCTTCGCACGGGTTACCAACTAGTTAAAAGTAATAAGAAAAAAACATACGTTGCCGGATAGTCTACCATTAATATCAAAGACCTAATGTCTTGTTTGAAAACATAAATTTCATACATAATTGAATTTGATTTGTCATTTCAAATTCTCATAATTGTACTAAAATTTGATTGCATTAAATTTTAAATGAAATTCAAATTCAAATTCTTTTACTTATCCAAACATGTTATTTGATCAAATTCAGAATTTCAAATGAAATTTAAGTTCCCAACGGCACTAAACACATTTTCCATCAATTTGTTCAATTTCTTGTTTTGAATGTAGTTATATCAAAGACTTCAACACTAAATTCTTCACGTTTTGTTTTGAATGTAATGTCATATCATAGAATTAAACACATTTTTTCACTTGTTTACGGTGTTTTAGGGTTATTTATTTTAAATTAAATTAGTTTTCCTTTGTTAGGGAAAATGTTATTATCTAAGTAAGTAATTTTTTTATTTACAAATTAAAATTAGTGTTTAAGTTATCATTTAATCCAACGTCAAATTTTAGAAGGAAACTTACTCAAATTTTAGAATGACACCTAGCAAATGTAATATTTGTTTGTCACATAAAACAAATGTGGAAGTGCACACAAATTAATTTTGAATAAGGGTATATATTTAATAAAATAATTGATTCACCAAAATTATAAAATGTTCATAACTTTAACGTTAACCATCAACTTTTTTGTAGACATAAATTTCATATCAATTAAGATTCAAATTTAATACTATAAACAAGTGAAATTCAATATTATAAACCCACAAATGTAATATTTGTTTGTCACTAAATGAAATAATTAATACATATACAACAAATCAAATTCAATACTATAAACCCACGAATTGTTTAGCATGGTAAAAAGTTCTCTTATGAGAATTACTACAGTATATTTTCCTAACCATAAATAAAAGCTACTATATATATGTGCACTACCATTACGTTCTCCCTGCACCATTTTCTCTGTTTACTGTACTTTTACAACCATGATTTTCAGCTTTCTCCAGTTCATTTTTCTCTTCATTTGTGTACATGGAACCTTCATAACAGTGGTGTGTCCATTTCCAAACAATGTCACTGATCAAAAAGCTTTGCTTTCTCTCAAGGCTTCAATAACAGCTGATCCTTTTGGTGTTCTAAGCTCATGGAACGATTCCATCCAATTCTGTCAGTGGAAAGGAGTTACATGCAGCCGCAGACGGCAAAGGGTTACAAGTCTAGACCTCTCCTCGCTTAAATTATTGGGTACATTGTCTTCCCATATTGGAAACTTCTCCTTTCTCAGGGAAATTTCCCTCTATGAAAACCACTTTCATGGCTTCATTCCAAATGAAATTGGTCGACTGTTTCGCCTATACAACATCTTTGGTTGGGAGACAACTCTTTTCATGGCGGATTTCCTGGAAAAATATCTTACTCATTAATTTAAATAGCAACAATCTTGAAGGAAAACTACCCACTGAGTTTTCTTCTTGGTCTAAGCTTTTTGAGTTTGATATTGGATACAATTATTTCAGTGGATCAATTCCACCTTCAATAGGGAATCTATCATCTCTTGATTCTCTTTTTTTAAACAATAACAATATAAGGGGAACCATCCCAAATGAAATTGGTCGACTATTTCGCTTACAGAATTTTGAATTGTCCTACAATTCTCTACAGGGAGAATTTCCTTCCAATTTGACTCACTGTGTACAAATCAGAAGCATCAGTATGTCCCAGAACAAACTTCAAGGAAAACTGCCTATGGAGTTTGCTTCTTGGTCTAAGCTGGATATGTTTAATCTTGGAATCAATCAATTTACTGGGTCAATTCCACCTTCAATAGGAAATATATCATCACTCCGTTATATTTATCTAAATCGTAACAATTTAGCAGGGGGCATACCTTTGGAAGTGGCTTATCATGCAAAACTAGAGGTTCTTTCTTTAGGCACAAACAATTTGTCGGGTATGGTTCCTCTACCACTTTACAACATTTCATCCCTCTCCAACGTTTGTCTAGTCCAGAACGAGTTAGAGGGAACTCTTCCAGCAGATTTCGGCTTCACCCTTCCAAAGTTGCAAGACTTCAACAGTGTACAGAACAGACTTTCGGGATCACTTCCACCATCCCTAGCTAATGCATCAAATCTCGTTATTATTGACATTGCTGAAAACAAGTTAACTGGTCCTATACCAAACAATTTGGGTGGCCTTGCTAATCTTCAAGTGCTAAGTCTGGGTGAAAATCCACTTGGAGAGAATATGCCACCCAATGACTAGAGCTTCTTCAATTCTTTGGTCAATTGTACGCATCTAAAGACATTGGCCTTACACAAGAGTAGTTTAAGAGGAGAGCTTCCGAATTTCATTGCAAACTTCTCCACCACAATGGAGGAACTGCATCTGTACGGAAATCACATATACGGAGACATACCCCGTGAAATTGGAAAATATAAGAACATGAGNTGCATCTGTACGGAAATCACATATACGGAGACATACCCCGTGAAATTGGAAAATATAAGAACATGAGAGTGCTTTCATTGTATGGCAACTTATTAACTGGGACCATTCCAAAATCAATTGGAGAGCTATCTAAGTTAGGCATACTAGATTTGAGTGATACAATATTTCAGGAGTATTTCCAACTTCTATTAGCAATAACTCTAAATTATTTTTTCTCGATTTAGAGAATAATAAGCTTGATGGAAGCATACCTCATTTGTTTAACATCTCAACTCTAGAAGAATTGTACCTTGCTAACAATAGGATTCGAGGTCTGATACCAGATGAAATTGTGTTTTTTTCCCGTTGTATTAACCTTGATTTGTCCCGAAATCTATTCACTGGGTCACTTTCATCCAACATTGGAAGCCTGAAACAATTGGTTCAACTAGATGTTTCGTACAACAAACTCACAGGAGATATACCCACTACTCTGGGTGGATGTGTGATGTTGGAGGAGCTACGTATGCAAGGAAATCTTTTCCAAGGTAAAATTCCATCTTCTTTCAAAGCTTTGAAAAGTCTTAGAATTCTAGACCTCTCAAGAAATAATATATCTGAAAACATTCCAAGATTCTTTGTTGAGTTTCAACTGATTGAATTACTTAACCTTTCGCACAACAAACTCGGAGGTGAAGTTCCTAGAGAAGGTCTATTCTCAAATGTTAGTGCTTTTTCTGTCGTTGAAAATTCAGAGCTTTGTGGAGGTATCCAAGCATTGCATTTGCCTGCTTGTCCATTAAAAGTGTCAAGGAATGAGAAGGATGTGTTTTCCCTGAGAAAAATACTAATCCTTGCTCTTGTATCTCTTGGTATCTTGTTAGCATGTCTTGCCCTGATTTTTTATCGACGTCAGAAATCCAAGAAGTTAAACGATGCTGTTCCAATATTTAGGGACAACCAATATCTTAAACTTTCTTACCAAGATCTTCTCCTAGCTACAAATGAGTTTTCCCCTATCAATCTGCTAGGTGAAGGGAGACATGGTTCGGTTTACAAAGGATTTCTCGAATCAATGGAACATATAATTGCTGTGAAGGTACTTAATATTGGAATACGCGAAGCCAGCAAGAGCTTTTTGGCAGAGTGTGAAGCATTGAGGAATATTAGTCATCGGAATCTTATCAAGATTATCACAGCATGCTCTAGCACTGATTTTAAGGGCAATGACTTCAAGGCATTAGTTTTTGAGTACATGACTAATGGGAGTGTGGACAACTGGTTGCATCCAAGTCCTTCTTATCAAGAGAATGAAAGAAACTTGACTCTATTCCAAAGGCTAAATATTTCCATCGATGTTGCATCGGGAGTGGATTACCTACATCATCACAGCCACACAAGTATCATTCATGGTGACATAAAGCCAAGCAATGTTCTTCTTGATGAAGAATTTGTTGCTCGTATTGGTGATTTTGGTTTGGCAAGGTTTTCCTTTTCTACTACAAGTGACTTTAGTCAAGCACAGATGAGTTCAACAGGTGTACGTGGAACAGTTGGTTATGTTCCTCCAGGTGACTTTTCATACTTACTTGTTTTTATCAATTTTTAGTACCTCTCTAGTATTATGTTTCATGATTACTATACTTTGCTTAAAGATTTTAATTTACGAAAAATTTCAAACTTAGTTAGAGGACCATAATATATCATAAAATGTTATTTTTTGCCAATTTTTTTAACCCATTTGGTGTGCAGAGTATGGAATGTGTGGAAAGATATCTGCAGAGGGCGATGTGTATAGCTATGGAATTTTTCTATTAGAAATGTTCTCGGGGAAACGGCCAATGGACAATGATAATAATCTTCATGACCATGTGAGAAAAGCACTCCCTCTAAGAGTTATGGACATTGTTGATCCACGAATCGTACTTGATCTAGAAGAACGTGGCTTGATAAATCAATCACACAGCAGATCTGCCCTGGAAGCAAACCTAGCATTGATATTTGAAGTGGGAGTATTGTGTTCAGAAGAGATGCCAAGAAAACGCATTGACATTAGTGTTGCTGTTAAGAAGTTGCATGCGGCAAGACACAAACTACTGCTGTGCTGGCAGTATGCTGGGTGAAAATCGCAATCTCTAAACTTACTAACTAAATATAAGCATCTAGATATTTACTCTTCTAATATGACAAGATAGAACGTGTACTTCCCATGTTTCCATATGTTCTATATTTTTAAATTTTGGATCTGTAAGTTATTGAGTAAAACATTTCTATATCAGGGTTCCTTGTCATTCTGTATTTCTGAATCTGGATGTACATTGTTCCTTGACATTAGTGCTTACTTTTTACCCGTGCACTTGGTACTGTTTGTTCTTTGTTGCTTTTATGAAGTCGTCAAATCGCTTTGTGATCAGTTTAATAATGATCACAACTTGGATTCATTGTTGATCCAGTTCAACCTTTATGACTCTGGACCTAATTGATTGTGTGCATTGTTTATGGCTAGCTTGATTTTCTATTTTTGGCTACTTGGTGGATAAATGTTTCAAATAAATTTTTTCTCGAAGGAAACTATTTTCTACCAAATACTTTCATTGTATGGATGCTACCTTCGCCTCCTATCCTAGTTTAGGGCAGTCCACACATAAATACATAGGTAGCTGAGTTTAGTTGATGAATACATATTTGTAATGATATTTACTATTATGTTAAACACCAAGCAAAATACTTTTAAAAGCTTATGTCAGACAAGTAGTTCAAGAATGTCTTTCTTATTCAACCTTTTAATGATATTTAAATAGGTGTCTTTCTTTTCACAACATTTGAACTTATTGGTGAAGAAATACTAATATTAGGAGTATAAAATGTATAATGAAAAAGTTCCTTGTGATGTCAAGAGAAACTACCTACAAAACGTGGCTCAGCCATTTATTACTGCAGTGCCGTTTCAAGGCAAGTTTCAGGGCTGATGACGATCTCCAGTCACATTTGTACAACAATGACTTTAAACTCCTTCGTCCCAGACTGTAAATGTACTAGTTAAATGTTTTGCTCGAAGCCTAATTCTCTTTGGTAGTGAAATAGAACAATGCAGGTTATGATTGCTATCATCAAATAAGCACATCAGTGTTGCTTACATTATGTTCCTTAACTTATATGAACTTAAAATTACTATCTTGTCAATTTTATATTTCATTTCTTCTGTAAAATTTTCAAATTTATTGAGGCATTAAACGTTAACATTCATACTAATAATGGTTGAATTTGGGAGATAATAATAATGGTTTTTTCTTCAAATCTTGCAAAGGGAGATGGGATATTAATAAAATTCTGGCTCCCGAAGATGATCAGGGGACTACTCATACTAATCATATAGGGACATTTCTTTTGTGGCAGTCAATTACTTTCAAACACGTCCAGGTTCAGCTAATTCTCGTACTGAAATTGATTCTATTATTGTGCTTCCTGCTCTCTATGATAATCAACGACACATGCTAACTGCTGAGTTCACAAAAGCACATGTTTATAATACTCTGAAATGCATGGAAAAGAATAAAAGTCCGGTCCCGGACGGTTTCACTCCAGAATTCTAGATTGCAGCCTGGGAAGTTGTTGGCAATGATGTTGTTGCTAGGATCCTTCACTTCTTTGACACTCTTGAGTTATCTCAAGTAATTAACTCTACTGCTGTTGCTCTTATTCGAAAGTTGCAAATCCTTCTCACATGTCACAATTTCGGCCATTCTCATGCTGCAATACTCTCTACAAATGCATTTCAAAGCTCCTGGCCTCGAGAATGAAATGTGTAATGCCTTCTCTCATCTCTAATTATCAATCAGCACTTGTCCACAAGCGTGTCATTGGTGACATTATTATGTTGGTGCTAGCTATTTGCGAAGATTATCACCGTTCAGATGGCCCGTCTCAATGTGCCTTCAAAATTCATATTCATAAGGCTTTTGATATGGTGAATTGGGAGTTTATTTTTAAAGTAATGACTCGAGTGAGGTTTCCTCTTGCTTTCATCTGCTGGGTAAAAAGAAGTGTAACTAGTTGCATGTTCTCGATCAAGATAAATGGTTCTCTAGAAGGGTACTTTCATAGAAATTCTGGTCGCCGGCAAGGGGACCCCGATCACCCCCTACCTATTTTTCTTGGGTATGGAGGTCCTTTCGGCATATTTGAATTATGATTTGGAGCATGATGACAGTTTTGCCTATCACTGGAGAACAAAAGAGTTGCAGATATCTCATTTTATTTTTGCTGATGAGATTTTCCTTTTCTGTAAAGGAAATGAATCTTCTATCTCTGCAATTTTAAGATACTTCAATCGTTTCTCTAACGTCTCCGGCTTACCAGCTAACCCAGTGAGGAGCATGTGTTTTTTCTGCAATGTACCTGCAGCAACCATTCAATATACTCTAAACCCATCTGGTTTTCAGCAAGGAACTCTCCCTATAAAGTACTCGGGATTACCTCCTATTACCAGCAGACTGAAATCTTCTGATTGTATCCCCTCTGATACACAGGCATTTCCTGGGATATACTGGGAGATTGCAACTGATTAAGGCGAATTTAATATTCAGGGTTATTGGTCTGCAAATATTTTCCTGCCTATAGGTGTGTTGTAAAAAAAATTCAATCCATACTTGCAAAGTTTTAGAGGAACAGAGGCATAACGGCTACTGTCATAATAAGGTTTCATGGTCTGATTGTTGTCTTAAAAAAGAGGAAGGTGGCCTGGGTATTCAAGATCTCTTCGAGTGGAATAGAGCTACTTAAAAATAAAAAAAGCATTACCATTGTGATATCGTGGAACTCCTTTGTCAAACATACAGTGCCATGCCCTGTAGCAGCACCATATGCAATCCTTGACGATAAAAAAAAAAAAAGACCGTGTTAAACAGGCTACTTTTGCTTTTGTATATACAATGCTTCATATGCTCTCTTTGACATGAATATCATTTACTAATGTGTTTCCCGCAACTCATGATATTCTCCTATAATCCCGTCAATTATTTAGCCCAAATTATTGTCTTGCACAATATATTTTAATCTATTCTTGAAGAGAAAAGGTGAAATGTATTGCAGAAGACAACAATTTGGACTATATAATTAACGGAATTAGGCCAAAAAGGTGCATATTAAATCGAATTTAAAAAGAGGAATACAAACTGCAATTTTTGAAAGTAAGTATACAAAAGTGAATTATGGCGAAAGTTAAGGGGCGCAAAATGCAGTTCTCACAAAATACTAAGATGCGTTACATCAAGTCTGAACATATTGTATAATTCATATTCTAACTCGTTATCTGGTACCTACTGCATTACCAGGGAGTTGGTTTGAGTAGTGGTCAGTTTGAGAGAGTCTGAACATATTGTATAATTCATATAATATACACTTGACAGCAAATAGCTTTCTCCGGCTTTCACTGCAGATGGGATCAAGTAAACACCCAATATATATATGTAAATGTTTTCTATTACAAGTGCATTTCAAAAATCGAAAGATTAAGCTTCTAATTGCTTCTCTATGTGAGCAGTTGCAAAAGTTTCTAAGTTCATCATTAGCAAGTACATAGCAGTCTGAATTTTTACTGTATATACTACTGTCGGCCTGAGGCATCAAAAATTGAATACATAGGTACAACTTTTTTTAAAAGAATGTAGGATGTTGAGTAACACAAATAATAGAAAAAATAATTAAGGGCACAACGCTTTTTTAATTTAATTTGATAAAGAAGTACAAAAATATAGTAATATAATTTAGTTGGTCTAATATAAACATTAACAATATCTCATTTTTTACGCTTCTTTCATTATCACTGTTGGGCACTCAGGACCAGTCCCAACTGCATTCTTCAGTTTTTCTAATTTAAAGATGTCACAAGTACTTCTGTATTTGTATGGAATCTTGGAACTTGCCTCTGGTACAAGACACTACAAGAACTCCCCTGTATAAGACTGAACTTTTTACTTGTACAAGACAGAAGAAAAATCAACAAAAACAAAATTTTGGTTCTCTCACTGAACATAATACATGGAGATTTGGATGTAAAAATACCTCCGTAAAAGCATTAAACTCTTCCCACAGTACTATATCATCTTCTCCACTTAAATTAATTATGCAACAAAACTTAAAAGATACATTCTTCACAGTAAAGGGTAAAAGTATAATTATGTACCACCACATTAGCTAAGAATTAAGATAGATCAATATACCAAAATATCATTCGTACAAAAACTTCATTGACTGAGTTTGAAATTTTTTTTATTAGAATTAACAGATAAAGTAAAGTCACAGTTTCATGCATTAATCATCCAGACTAAAAAATTTAACATCCACAATTACAGGTACAAAAATATACCAAATCTTGCACCACTCCTCAAAGTCTACATTTCCTAGCCCAGCCCCAGAGGATCAAAAGATTAAAAGTAAATATTTTACTTCTTCGCATAAGTAATTGTCATGGGATTCTTTGGAGTGATTTTGAAGTCTTGGAGCGCTTCCATGGCAATTAAGGACTGGTTATCATCTTCAAATTCTACAAAGGCAATGCCCGGCTTGGCATCAATCATGCGGATTTCCCTAAAACCAGGATATTGTTTGAAGAGAACTTCCAGCATGATATCTGTTGTCTCGTGTGGCAGGTTCTGAATGAACAGTATATTGTTTGGAGCTACAGCAGTTTTTTGTGCACCCGGCTTACTTTGGTGGGATCCCTGCAGATAATACACTTAACAGTTACAAAATGTTATATTGGTGAATATAACATATCCGATACTTGGATGGAAACAAGAAACATTTGTACCGCATATAAGCGGGTGCATAAGAGTACAATTTAGTAGTATGTTTATTCAAATAGGAATTTAGAACCCTTTATCTAATCGATTTTGCGGATGCAGTTTTTTTTAGCAATAACAGTTCTTTGTTGCTGGAAAAAATAGACCCCCGGAAAATTACTACAGACTGCATACAAGATACAGGCTTAGAAGTCAAAATTAATTAGGAAGAGGAAGGGGGCAATAACTCAGATATTAGGAAAAGAACAGGGATGATAAGTAATTAAGTAACTAAATAAAGAACATATACCAAAGGGCCTCCATTGGTGTCAGCTCTCACTCCATTTGTGCCAGCAGGTTGTCCCTCTTCTCTGTTTCTTTCAGCTGGATTTATAGATATGGTCAAAAATGGGTATTGCAAGTACTAAGAAATTCAATATTATAACACGTAATACTGAGAGTAAAAACAACAAAATACCTATATTATAATCTTTGAATCACAAGGTAAAATTGTTGATGCAGGACAAGAATTGAAAAGCAATAGTCACACAAAGATTTATCGAAAAGCAATGAATTATACGAATCCCAAGAATAAATAATCAATATTATTCCCAAGAAAAAGTGTATAATCAAAGCTTCCGTAATAATGTGGGGATTACAATGCTTATATAGGGATTAGAAACCCTAATAAAATAATATAATGGACCAAGGCCCATAAACAATTGGGCATTATTATAAATAAAATACTTAATTAATATATTCCTAGCCCCACATATTAACACATAGATAAATACATTATTTATCTTTACACTAAATAAATATAAACTAATTAATACCATATATATTAATTCTTTATTCTCGTTCCTCATCAATTGTTGTCATTAAGCATTGTCAAATTGGTGCAGAATTAAAATAGTACAAATATAGCTAATATATGTGTTGTTAGAAGGTAGAACAACGTGAACAGCAGGGAACATAACTGGTTATCGTTATAATTGGTTAAAATTTATTGAATCGATCTGTTTGGAGTAACTTAAGAATTGCTTGAAGTCTTTGCAAATATGACCAGTGCAACCTGATAGTTGATGAAAAACAGAATTTTTTCTAGTGCACATGATGACTAGAGTTATTCGTCGTGTCTACACATACTTAATAAAACTTTTGGGGCGGGTCACCATCATTGTTGTCATGGCGCTCGACTAGTCGTGACTAGTAGGTTTGACAGGGTCGACTAGATTGGTCAACTTGCAAATTCTCGCCTAATCGGTCGACTTGGGCGACTAGTCGATTGATTTGTCGACTAGTCGGTTGACTTGGGCGACTAGTGGATCGACTAGTGCAAAATTAAAATGAAAAAAAAAACATAAGAATTTTCGAATTCCTATTCAACAGCAACAACTATGGTTGTCACTTCGCTCGACTAGTTCGGATTAGCCGTCAACTAGTCGAGGAGTCGGTGAGGAAGGGTAGACTACGAAGCAACGAAATAATTTTTGTAGCTCTTTCGGGCGACTGGGAGTCGACGTGTCGACTGGGTCGACTAGAAGCCCCAGTCAAACGACTGGTTCATGAATTAAAAAAAAAATGCAGTCCAGCAGCCCAGTTCCGGTAGCTGGTGTGTGTGTGTGTAGTCTATGCATATAAGTATAGTCAGTCTATATACACGAGATTTATTGTGTATATGGGAGGCAAATAATGGGATGATCTTATTTACATACCTATTTTGTAACTAATATACATATACATATGATATGACAATGTTGGACTTTAGTTGTGATAAATCATGTAGATAAGACTATATAATTATATAATATTAAATAATATTAATATCATTAGTATTATCATTAATTTTTCGACTAGTTAGCGACTAGTCGACAAGCTGAACCTCCATTGACTGGACTCGAATTCCCGACGTGACAACCATGGTCACCATTAAATACTAAGTGGAATAAATTTGGATATCATGGCCTTTTAGAACATTATCTTAATAACCCCTTCAATAACTTTTTTTGATTGTTTTTAGCTTTATTTGATACATGTAGTATGCTCTCATACTGCTATACCACGCACCAGTCGAGAATAAAATATATTAATATGATTCCTTAGTGACTATTATGGTTGTAAATTGGAGGAAGGAGCACATAAGGAAGTTGCAAAATAAATAAATATACTGATTACTGACTAACATATATCTGACACACAAAACTAGATTAGATGTAGAAACAAATGGTTAGAACTGTAGAATAAGCAAGAGGTGCATCATTGATTTAATATAAGAAAATGAATTTAACTAACCTTTCTCCTCTTGCTTCTTTATCTTATCTTTTGGTACGAAACTACCATCTTCTTTAGCAACACAATCTGACTTGGCTTTTGCGTACTGTATACGGTACATGTGGAGGCCAAAGGGTCATATCATATTATATGCACATTTCATTTATAAAACATCCTACCTGTGAGCCCCAGCCAACTAATACTTCCATCAAGTAGAAATGAAAAGCATATAGGCTGCTCACGGACAGGTAATAGTATGAGATTCAAAAAGCACAACCACAATCTCTAAACAGGTAAGATGATCACACACCTGTGAGTCATCCAACAGTAGAAAATGTATAAACATTCCTTACAGTGATTTAAACCACTACGAGTAAGGTACAGTTCATCATTTTCTTCTATCTCTAACTTTGTTTCACCAACATTCAATTTCGGACAACCAAACACAACATTAATTGCTGATGCCAGTAATAACATATTTCCAACTTTGAACTACGATGTACAGCCATATTCTTATCTAAACTATGGAAATTACCCAGAGCCACTCGTCAAACACTAGGATGACCGAAACACAGTAGGACAAGAGTTATTAAAAAAGAAAGTGCACTGATATATGAATCACTTTAAGAGCACAAACTTTATGAACTGTATGAACCACTATTATCAAAACTGAAACATTTCATTCCAGAAGTTGCTACTTTTATTTAATAATCTAAAACATTGTACAGGCACAAGCAATCAAACAGCAACACTGATTTCGTTACAAACATCTAGTTGTTGAAGCATACTATGAAAACACAACATATGATTGTTTATAATTTAAGATAATACAACTCAGTAACTCAAACTCACCATAGGTTTAGCATAAAAAGGAAAATTTTGCATCTGCCGAACTGCATTACTCGCGGCTGTAACTTCACTAAAAACAAGCCACGCCTGTCCCCTAAGCTTGCTCGTCTTAGAAGCAACAATGTCCAAAATTCTCCCATACTGTGAGAACAATGCATACAGAGATCTCTTCAACTCTGTGAAACAAGTAATCGCAATGTGAAATAAATTTGCTCAACTTAATAAAAAATCCACGACTACTTTCGTAATTACATAAGAAAATATAGCAAATAATTTCATCGAAAATTGGCAATTGCCATTTTCATCCATTATAAACTACTACTAGTAACATACATTATAACAACCATTTTTATTTTATATAACAAATTACACACAAAATTTCGAAAATCAGTTTCAGATATCCAACGAAACGCAACTTAATTTGATTAACCTGAGACTAGCTAAAAGTAGTACATATATACATATACAATAAGATTATATTGTATAGTGTATATGCAAAAAGAAAAAGGAGAGAAGGGATTAAAAAGGGGGGAAATTACCATTTTTGTGGAGCTTTTCGTTGAGATTGTGAATGTAAATGGTCTGATTAGGTGGTATATCTCCGGTAATCATCATTCTTGTTGCCTAGCTTCTGCTTCTTCACTGCCTCTGTTTTCTTTTTAATTTTCTGATTTTACGAGCCCTAATTTATTAGCGAAATTTTCGAACGAAAGTAAAAGTTCCATCCCCAGAAAATATTAGCGAAATGCCAAAAAAAAAAAATTAATTATGAACTCTCAAATATATATTTGACATTCCTAGCGCAGTGTGTTATATAAATGGTTGCCGATATGCGGTTGTCAAGAATAAAGACCATTCATCTTTTGGGTCATTAATTTTAAAAACGGGTGTTGTCAGTACAGATGTACAAAAAGTTTATGGGATCGGGATTAACCAGGATTTTAAAAAGCCACGTTTTTTAGAAAAAAAGATGTATTTAAAGATCGGATCGGCCAGTCTTTCTCTAAAATATGGGTCATGTTTTACGTTGGCGAGTTGAGCCGGATCGGGTTGAATCGAGCTGAAGCAGACTTTTATCCGGATTTTTTTTAATTTATATATTAAATATTAATTTATGTTTTGCAATTAAATCTGTGAGTAATTTAGGTACTCAAGAAAATAATATCTCGAACTATGAGAGAGATAGTAGTTTAGATACCGAAGTAAATAATATTTCTTAATCTTAAATTCAACAATTCTCATTCTTTAATATTCTTTAATATTATAATAAAAAATTTGTTAACTTAAAGCACGATGGTTGTTACTTTTAACGAATCAACAAAACAATTAAATATACCTTAATTGCTTCTAATTATATAATATAGTTTCTGAAAATTTATGAAATATATTTTATATTTTTTAATTTTATATAAAAAATCAAATTTTTATCCGGATATTTTATAAAAAAACCCGATTTTTTATCTGTGCCGAACCAGACTTTATCCGGACTTTTTTAAATTCGGGCAGTTATCCAGATTTTTCGTGCTTCGAACTGGGCCGGATTTTCAAGAAAAAAGAAGGTCCATTTAAGATCCGTAGGCGGGACCAAATCGGGCCGGACTTTTTTTTGAATCAGGCTTTTTGACCTTTTTACTGGATCGGATCGAGTTTCGGACTTCAGATTTTTTAGCATATCTAGTTGTCGAGACTGTTCATGTCACCACCAATCCAAACTAAGAGCGTCGGATCTGCATATTAAGAGGGTAGATTGAAGTACTTTTTACTGATCCACTACAATTTTAATGGATCAAAAAGAAAAATTGTTTAAAATTCTTTAATTGAACCTTAAAATACAAATCTAATAATTTTGAAATAATGTGTAACATAAGCCTCCCAACACGCGAGTGTCAATAACCAAAATCCTTTAGGGTCATTTGATTCCAAAAACGGTATCCGACCGAAATCAGGAATCGAGTTAAATTGATATGTATTGAGATATCATTTCTGATATCATATATTTGGTTGAGTTCTAATTTAATATGTTTAATTTAAAATATTTTTAAATCATAAAATTTAATTAATTTAAAATATTTATTTAAATATATTCTTGATTCATTTATTTATTTGTATTAAATATTTACGTTAAATTATTATGGTAAAAGGTAACATCCTTTCTCGTACCCACTTCTCTTGAGTGCGATAAACCCGTACTTTCGAATTTGAAAAATGGGTTTAGAGAAAATCAAATATCGAGTTGAAATGAACGAAATCTATACGTAATTTCAAAATATGCCCAACCAAACGAACCCTTAAAAATATACGATAGGCTCGTTAATTTGATCTTCATATTAATAAGAGTACTTGTTAACAAGAAATGTATACATTTTTCATAAAATAAAATTAATTATAAGGTATCCAGATGTCTTCGCAGGTTTGCTTGGCTTTTGTGGTTTTTATTCATTTGATCTAAATCCTTTTTTCCCTGCACTCGCCCTCTTGTTCCGTTTATCTAAGTAATTTTTTTTGGAAAAAAAACCCCAAATGACACAATTTGGAGCTAAAATGCACCGACACAAAATAAAAAATTGACCCCAAATAGTACTTTAAGACGCTATATCGTGTAGCTTACACGTTTAGAATTTTAGTTATAAACGCTAGTTGAACTAGCGTTTCCATCCTTTAAAGTTGCAAAACGTGACATTATGTCACGTTTTGTGATTTGTTTATTAATTTTTTTGTAACGCTTCTTATTGTGTATCGTTTTGAGACCCTAAATACCACTTAATATTACGATTTTAATAGTTATTTTAATATTATTTTTTTAAAAAAAAAATTAGTAGTGTACACCCTAATTTAACAAATTTTAATTTTTTAGGGTTCAATAATCCCCTTTTGGATTTTAGAAATATTAAAAAATTGAATAAAAGACACAAATACTTAGCAATTTTTAATATTTTTGGGTTCACCGATCCCCTTTTGAATTTTAAAAATGTTTATATTAAAATAAATAAATAACACAACGATTTAGGGTTTAGGATTTATGGTTGAGCCTAAACCCTAATTAAAGTTAGGGTTTCGGGCATTTAGGCCCGAAAACCTAGGAACCAAACTCTAATTAATAATGGTTTTTAATATTTTAGGGTTCAATAATCCCCTTTTGAGTTTTAGAAACATTTAAAAATTGAATAAAAAACTACTTAACAATTTTTAACATTTTAGGGTTCACCGATCCCCTTTGGGTATTAGAAACATTTAAAAAGAAATTAATAATAGGTACAACGATTTAGGGTTTGGGGTCTCTAAACCCTAGAGCCTAAATCCTAATTAAAGTTAGGGTTTAGGGCATTTAGACCCGAAACCCTAGGAACCAAACTCTAATTATTAACCGTTTTTATTATTTTAGTGTTCACCAATTCCCGATTTGAATTTTG
Organism: Anethum foeniculum; assembly: GCA_003724115.2. Lineage (NCBI taxonomy): Eukaryota > Viridiplantae > Streptophyta > Magnoliopsida > Apiales > Apiaceae > Anethum > Anethum foeniculum. Next base: position 15,982 of record PHNY01299450.1, read on the forward strand.
AAAATATTAAATTATTAAAATATGTGAATAAAATCCGAACAAAATACCCTTAAAGTAGCATTTTAAAGTGTAAAACAACACCTCAAATTAGGGAAAGTGAGGTAAGTAAAGTTTTTAAAAAATTAAAAAACTTAGTAACACTACATTAGGTAGCGTTGAGATCTTTAAAAAATAAAAAAAAATAGGTAAAACGCTACACGATGTAGCGTTTTAAACAAAACTTTTAAACGCTACCCAATTAGCGTTTTGGAGTACTATTCGGGACCAGTTTTTTATTCTGGGTCATTTAGGGTCTTTTAACTCCAAATTATGCCATTTGGTGCTAACATCCAATTTTTTGCGTATCAAACTAGAAATTTTCCTTAAAAATTATATATAGTTTGAATCCGGCCGAATGTTATAAGATTTTACCAACCCATCCAATAAAACTTGAACAAAAGTATGGGCAAAGTTAAATATCTAAAAGTTCAGGATTTTATAATTCAATCTGAAACAAAAAAAATAGCTCAACTTTTACGTGCTTGTTATGATATTTTATTGTTTAAAATAGATGAACTTAAAAAAATTAAAACTTTTCAAGTGATATATAATTTTAAGAGTAAAGGAATTCCAAAATGCGCACGAAAGGAAGTTTTTCAGTAGATGTATACGAAATTATAATAATTAATTCATACTGAAATACAATAAATAAGTATGGTTGTTGTTGTTTGAATTTCGTGAGAAACAAATTAAAAATAAATTTTTTAATTTTATTTGTTGTAAGATACCAAGGTCATTTATTAAATAACAATTCTAAATAATAATATAATATTATAATTTCATAAATATATAATTTTAGTCAATAAAAATTATCTATAAAAATTATACTATATCCGCTGATTAACATACATACACCACTTAAATCTTAATCTTAGAACTTTGAAGTATCTTCAATAATCTCTAATAAATATTTAACTCTGAATATAAGAAAGATAATAAAAGTACTCAACAAATTTTTATTGGATCATAAAATTCTTGAAAGTCTCTTCTTTTTCTTTATTTTAAAAATCACAACATAGCTCTTAACTTATTTTTATTAATAAAATATTTATTTATGCATATTTCACATCAAATTTTTGTCATAATAAATTTAAAATATAAATAATATAGTAGTTACGAGACGGTATTACAACAATTTGACATCAAAAAGTATATATTAAATTGTTACAAGTCATATTTTTATATTATATTTAATTGGAGATACTCTTAGAATATTTGTATTATCCTCCACTATATAATGTAATATTATATTTTATATTATGCTATAATTTAATACAATATTATATGACATAAATATATTGTACTACTTCACTACATATTATAATATTATACATAATATTACGCTATAATTTTATACAATATTACTGTATAAGATTTAAATATATTGTAGTGCATTATATACTATTTTGAGCGGCGTAAGGTTTAAATATTTAAATTGGAATATATGGATTAAAATATTCATGAAATTAAAAATATAACATTTATTAGAAAATGTAAGTGATAATATTAAAAAATAGTTATAAAATATTAAAAGAAACCCCGCTATCATATATCAAGGCGGGGAGAAAGTGAAAACGAGGATAAGTAATGTATGCGCAACGTGGCATTGTTTAGTCTTCCTAATCACTAGTGCTCAGCGGCTGCATTTTGATCAACTATCCACTCCCGGCCGGCTAAAACAACTTGCCGGTGATCGGAATTTGCTTACAAAGCATGGCCTCATCATTTTCAGCTCACTTGCTTCTCTCTGCCTCTTGCATGTCTTTTCAGGTGAACCCTTCTTTTTTTCTTTAAACAAGTACTTCATTTTTTGATTCTTGAATTTTTTTTTTTAGTTGTGCTTCAGTGTGTGTTTTGATATCTCTGGTGGGTAGTTTGGTAGTAGAGTCTTTTGTCTGCCCTAAATATGTAACTTAGTGTGACTGTATAGTGTATGATCTATGCTAGATATTTCTTGGGGGGGGGGGGGGGGGGGGCG
>PHNY01299453.1:0-15069 GCA_003724115.2 Anethum foeniculum
ATATATATATATATATATATATATATATATATATATATATATATGAGGAGGTTCAAAAGAGATCGCTCTTTAATGAGAGAACTAGAGACCCACGTCCATGTTCGTTGATTTGATTACGATATGGCTTAGAATATTTAAGTGTTTATAATTAAAAAATATAAATATTTCCTTATTTACATCATAGGATAGTCTGGGAAGAAAATATTTTGTGAAAGTTGACTAAATTTATTACCAATCAAAAATATTTATATCAATCAATCCAAAATCTCTTAATTAAAATATCATCAATTAATATATATAGAATATTTTGTTATATTTTTGGAAATAAAGTATATAGTTAATATAATTTATCGCCCCATATTCGTGATAGGATAAAAAAGAAGGTTCGTACTTTCTACAATGGGCTATATTACAAAAACAATTTTACAGATTATATTAGGAGAACACTATGCAGAATTCAGGATATAGTGATCTTATGTCTTATATACAACAAGGATGAATAACAGTATGACGATTGTTTTAGTATCCAAACATTTTACTGAGATTTTTTTTATATTTTTTAATTATGTAATAAGGGAATACGTAATCCAATCTTTTATAAAAATATTAATATTTCTTTTGTAAAATACTTTAGGGAATCTAATAGTGGCTAATTAGTTTTTTGATAAGTAACAAATTGTAATTTTGCCTAATGGTTGAGTAGAGTCTTGGCTTTAAAAGAAAATACCAATATTTTTATGGGATTACTCTAGAGAATTTTGTCTTTAAAATCTTGAAAAAATATTTTTAATTTCAAAAATAAATTAAAAAATTCTTTTTAAACGCTTTTAATATAGGATTCTCATAAGATTCTCATAAGTGTTTTTAATATAGGATTCACTTAAGATTCTTTTAAAAAAATACTTATACTTTCTCTTAAGATTTTAATAAGTATTTTGTAATTTTTAATAGAAGATTTTTTTAATAGATTTTTATATTTTAATAAAGGCCATTTGATGTAAATGTGTACCAATTTTTAAAAAATCGTGATTATAAATAGTAATATTTTTTAAGAGAATCTTAAAGTTTTTAATTTGTAATGACATCTTCTTTAGTACCAATACACTAATACCAATATTTCAAATATAACCAATATGTAATACAATCCTAATCAATTTTATAGTTTTTTGGAAGAAAACAAACTTATAAAACGAATACATAATAATTAATTGAATATCAATATGGTTCGTTATAATTAATTCTAAAAATATATAAAAATTCTGAAAAAAATAATTTTTTGGTAAGCAACAAATTGTAATTTTGCGTAACGGCCCAACAAAGTCTTGGATTTAAAAGAAAATACCAAAATCTTTATGGGACTACTTTAGAGAATCTTCTCTTTAAAATCTTGAAAAGATTTTAAATTGAAAAATAAATTATAAAAATTTTTCTAAGTATTTTTTTAATATATAATTTTTTAATAGGAAAAAACACTTATGCATTCTCTTAAGATTCTCATAAAGGTTTTATAATTTGTAATAGAAGATTCTCTTAAGAGGTTATATTTTTGGAGATATTTATATTTTAATAAGGGCTATTTGATGTAGTAGTGTACCAAATTGGTTATAAATATTAGTATCTTTTTAAAAGAATCATTAAGTTTTTAATTGGTAATGACATCTTTTTTAATACTAATACAGTAATACTAATATTTAAAAAATAACCATTATCTAATAGAATTCTAATAACTTTTATAGTTATTTAGAAACAAAAATCCTTATAACACGAATGTAATATACACAATATTTAATTAAATCTCAGTAAGGTTTTTTATAATTATTTCTAAAAATATATATTAAAATTAAAAAAATAAATAATTTTTTGATAAGTAACAAATTGTAATTTTGCTTAATGGCCAAAGAAGTCTTGGCTTTATAAGAAAATACCAATATTTTTATGAAACTCTTTAGGGAATCTTGTCTTCAATTTTTTAGGCTTTATTCAAAAATACGATTTTTTAATATTTTTTTTTGCAAAAATATGTTTTTTTTAATTTTTTTACGAAAATACGTTTTTTCAAAACTTTTTGCAAAAATACGGTTTTGCAATCCCATGCAACTAGATACAATTTTTTTTTTTGAAACAAGTGTACTTGCTTATATTAAATCGAATCAATAATCAGTGCATCAGAAATAATATCCGGAGTAACATTAAACCACTTCTGGAAGTCTAGCATAGAATAAGTAACTCTTACTAACATATGCAATTAAACTAGATGCAATTTAGAATGCAACCATATGCAATATCGAATGCAACAAAAAAAAATTCAGTTATTTTTCAGAAAACTTAAATGAAGTTGCATATCTGGTTGCTTTTGGTTACAGACCGTATTTTTGCAAATATTTTCAAAAGATAGTAAAATAGCAAAAAAAAACTTGAAAATGTAGTATTTTTCATAATTTCTCTTTTTAAAAAAAAATTGAAATTCAAAAATAAATTACAAAATTCCTTTTAATTATTTTTAATATAGGATTCTCTTTTTTCTTTAATAGGAAAAAACACTTATACATTCTCTTAAGATTCTCATAACATTTTGTAATTTTTAAAAGAAGATTCTCTTAAAGAAATTTCTTAAAACCATCTAGAAGATTTCTTACAGAAGTTTTAATACGTACTTACTAATTAAAAATAGAATCTTAAGTTTGTACTNATTATATTAATCGCTTTAAAACTTAACATTGCTTATTTTATTTTTTTAAGAATACAATTTATATTATTTGAAAATACAATTAAGATTCTATTAAGAATTTTAAGATTCCGCTAAACTTTCTAAAATTCTACTAAGAATCATGCTAGACAGTACACACGTTAGTGAATCTCTATATTTTTTAACTTAAAATATTTTTATGAGTGAGAAAAATTACTTAATAGAGTCATATTAATAGTTAAAAATATTTTTATTAAAACACGGAAGTGTTTCATTTGATTTTGTAATTAAGTATTTTTGTAGAATCTTAGATCACTTAATATAAGCGTATGTACTGAGTGTTAACATGTGTTGAATTCTAAGATTTAAGAGAATCTTCTCTTTCAAAGGGATTTAAATATTTTTGTCTTCTACCTTCCAAATATTATAGGTTCTGTAATTAGACATGGCAATTTTGGTATACGACACGTGAACACGGTACGAAACGACACGAATAATTAGTATTTGGGTGCGAAAATTTGGTACAAATAACATATTCTATTTTTATATAACTTATATAAATATTATATACTTATATTTGACTATCTTATTATATCTTATTGTACTTGCAAGAATATTTTCACTCGTTTATGTATTTTGTATTCGGAACTTGGTTGTTCGCTATCCTAAACTATTTTATTATCTAGTCCATATTCTAACGGTTTGATATTGATTTTCGTATATAATTCGTGTACTTCCGTGTACCAAACGGGTAGACACGAATATATTAGTTTCGGGTTAGTGTCAACTAAATAGTACACAAATACGAATCCGGGTCGGGTTCGGTTTTAATATTTTGACACGAAAACACGAAAGTACACGGAACGAATGTACACGTACACGACCCATTGCCTGCTCTATCTGTAATGATGAGTTCAGATTTGTTCACATACATGTATGATTATGCATGTATATGATTTAGTTTCCAAAATTATAAAGATTCTCCAGATCATGTCAACCCCAAAATCACATTTAATGCAAATCATAAGCGTCATAATGATAAATCCATGCACTTAATATTTGAATTAATTACAAATTTGCCATTGTAATTTAATTAATCAAATTTCTTAGAAATATAATCAATCAACGGTCTATATAAAGTTCTTCAGTTCTCTTGATAAAGAGGTTCTCTCTTGAACCTTACTTGTTGAGCAAGATTGAAACAGTATTTATTATCTTAACAATGCTGGTTTGGATAACTCAACATAGAACAAGGACTTGGAAATAATACTATGTTCCACTGAAATCAGTACTGATTGAAGATTTGGTATATACATGTGGTTCTGGGAAGTGCAGTGAAGAAGTCGTCAAAAGAAGTCCGTATGAAGTTCATTAATATGTTCAAGAAACGGAAAAATAAGATTGAAGGCATTTGAAGCAATTCTCAGAATTAGTGTGAAGACCTAAAGGATTTTAGTGAAGCTGATTGGATATGGTAGAAGACTTAATAGTGATTTGATTGCTAATAATATGAAGGCCTGAGAGCGGAACTAGTCGTCTGTAAACCAGACCAATTGCACTAGGCGTCAGTGATTCGTGAAGGGAAACTAAATATTATTGTTCAGAAAAATTGTTAAGTGAGGAGCTGTAACTAAAGAAGGGCTTAAGTCGAAATATTTTATAAAGGTTATCCTGAAAGTGCAGCTTTGAAAATGATAGTGGCTTAAATGCAAAGGTGAAAAAGTCAGGGGTACTGAACTGCACTTTTGACAGGTCATGTGCCTTCCACAAGATGTCTCAACTAGGGTTTATGTTATGTTTAAGAAGTTTATTTATAAACTTTGACTTATTTATTTAATAAACTTTTAATAAGTTTATTTTATAAATGATCACAAGTTTACTTTATAAACCTTAAAATAAGTTAATTCATAAACTTTTATTAATTTATTTTATAAATTTGATTGGGATTATTTTATAAACGTTAACCAAGTTTATTAATAATCCTAACAATAATTTATTTAATAAATCAGTAATAAATTGTGTATTAAATTATTTTATATTTTAAAAATTATTAAACCCTATGTGATTATTAATTTGCAAACACGTATATATATTTTTCCTATCTTGAATCTATGAAGCTGTCGTGGCCTGCTCTTAATTTCTCATTTGAAAGCTACTGACTACAACCTGCATGAGAACTGTCGATATGATTCCTCAGATAAATTGTCAAGACCAACTCTTGGAAGCAGTGTAACGAAGTAACTGGTCTACATACATGGTATTGTCGACAGTTGAAGTGTGGGTATGCTGTGTAACTGTCGACAGATGGATGTTATAGCAGCAGGGTTATAAACTAAGGCAATTAGCAGCTCACATGAATCATTCCTGTCGACAGTTAGAGCTCTTACAAATTAAATGAGCGTGATATCTTTATATGTAACTGTCGACATTCTGCTGTACACCTGGGCACCCTCTGAAATTATCTTGTCGACAGTTACAATATTGTTTGAAAACTCTAAGGCAAAAATGGCTATCCAGTGTATCATGTTAGTCGACAGTTGGAAATAAAAAGCTTGTCGACACTTAACAAGTTATGGCCAAAAGCCCACCTGCCAAATTCAAATGCTTGGATAATATTAAGCCATGTATCCTATCTTTCTTTCCAAGACACCTACTCTATATATCCATCAGCTGGTTGATTTGACAATAACTTCTCCAGCTCTTAAAAGAACGAAGCTCTACAAAAATTGTGTTCTTCAAGAAATCATTTGATTTATTTAAGAATCACAAAGGGAAGTGTTGTCCAAATCAATACTCACCATAAAGTCTTGCAAATCAGCTACACTCATTAGCTCTACTCCTTTATTTTCTATTGATAAATCATATGACAAAGTTGTATAGCTTTTTAGAGTGATAGATAGACACATGTTTTTAGTAGCTTATCTTTATAGTGTGTTTATCTATTTTGATGCATTGATTTTACATCAAAGTTTTTAAGCACCCCTTTCGAGGATTAATTTCTTAATAAAAGAAATATTCCCCGAAGCTTGTTTGTTTGTTCGTTTTATTTTATTTCCGCTGCAATTATTTTAGAAAAACGAAGANGTGTGTTGTTTATAACAATTTTTGATAGCTTATTTTTTCAAGAAGAAATTATTTTAATTTTTATAGAAGCATAGATTAAAGGTACAATTTGAGATTTCGTACAAAANTTTTGAATTTTTTTCCACACCCCCGATTACATACCTTTGTCGTGGACTTGGCTCCGACATAAATGCGGGTTGTAAATGAGCCTAATCGAGCTGAATCGAGCCAAACTCTTCAATATTCATATTTCGATTTGTTAAAAATTGATTGAACATGAACTCGAGTTCGAATGTTTATCGAGTCAAAATATTTGTTCGTGTATCAACTCACTAAGAAAAAAATTATTCGTAAACATGTTCACGAATATATTTTACATACTTTGATTCTCGAATAACTCATGAATATTATTTACGAAATCGTTCTCACGATCCACAAAAGAATTAAAAAGTTCGAGTATTTATCATTTGATTTTGATTAAATTAATTGTTTTATTTTTATTTGAATAATGACGTATATACACACATACTAATTAAATTTAAATCATGAACATCAACTAAATAAAGTAGTTATATATTTACTATTTAACATGCATTATAATTTAAATCCTATAAATATAAAAAAATTATAAATTAACAAAAAAACCTATAAATGAATTAAATAAATTAGTAAATTAACGTAGATAAATATATACACAACTATTCAACAATTATTTTGTCATATATTCGTGTTCATAAAATATATGTACGAGTACGTATAACTAGTAGTCCATATATTTGTTCACGAGGAATATCAACGAGTTTCTTCACGAACTTTATTAACAAATTTGTTCACAAACATTGTTATCGAACTTGTTCACAAACTTTACATCGAACATATTCTGTTCAAGTTCAGCTCATTTATAAATCGAACTTTAAAATTGTGTTTATGTTCGATTCATTTTTAAATCGAGCTGAACTTGAGACGACACCAAACACAGAACTGTTTGTGAGCGTATCGACTCATTTACGGCCCTATTCACAAATGGAATTAAGTATAATTCTCAGTGGACGCAAAATATGTTCAGTTTTTTAAAGGGTTGGCCTTTGCAATAGAATACTTTCAAGCATTTTATACCATGGTCCTTTTCAGCTGGTGAAGAATTACAAACACTTACTTGTACTTAAAAGTTGAAAATAAAACTGAAAATGAAAACAATTAAACCTAAAGAAACTAACAAACTATTAAAACTTCTCTGCCTCTATATGCCAAAAAATGAAATCTATGTTGGTACCAGAGAGAACAGATCAGGTGTAATGTCCTTCTAGTCTTCTACCTTCCAATTCTTTTATATAATGACATATAGTCAACATGTACATTGTATGAACTACCAACTGACCTCATGGATTCATGTCTCTGGACTAGGGGATTGTCCAACTTCATCCCCTCAAGAAAAACCAGACTCGGTGTATATCTGTAGCAGCTTCCTACGAGATGAGGAAATTCACAGGGAGTGTTATATCCCATTTTTGTATAGTTGATGACAGGAACTGTGGTGGACGTGACGGGAAGCCGACGAACATGACGATCGTAGGACGGACGTGAACTGATGATGACGGACAGGTGAAAGCAACTAAATTGGTCCAAGTAGAAGCCTGAAAAATAGCTAACGGTTGAAGGATGGATAACGTGGTTGAGGAAAAGAAGGAAAGAGGAGGGGAGATTTATAAAGTTAGTATGACATAGATAAGGTAGAAGGAGGAGTATAAGTAGGATAGTTTTTATCATGTAAACGGACATTTACAAAATACATCTCTTGTAACAATCAAGTATCAAGTAATAGCGGATCCATTTGGCTGGGATAAAACACCACCCGCGATTTTTACCCTATTTGGGGTTTTCCGCGTCAACAATTCTCTGTTCATTTATTTATCTTTTAAAGTCTTTTAATTGTTTTCCATATACAACATTCAACCTAGTTTGAGTAAAATCTTAGTAATTAATCTGTGGGAAACTTGCTAAGAATTTTGTCTCAAATACATTGATGGCAAACGATGAGCAACAGACGAATCAAACAAATCAAGAAGATGATGTGAACACTAGCCAAGAAATGGCGGCTGCTCTGAAAAAATTACAATCAGAAATGGAGACCTTGAGGTCCGAGAATGCTACGATGCGAAAAGAGATTTGAACGGCCAAGTCCAAGACAAAGACGGTACCGAGGAAAACTGTGAAGAGTGTGTCGAGACGATTGAACATGGACGAAGCTGCGGATTGGGACCAACAGGGGCCGGAGCAGGAGCCGGTTAATCAAGATGAAGAGAATGACACGACAACGAATGGTGAAGATCCATCTCGCCAAAAGAATGGACACAATGAAGAAAATGATGGAACCAAGAAAAGTAGTCACGACAGGAGGAGTTTTAAACACAAAGGATCCAAATCCCGCATTCAGATCCAAGAGTCATTACTCAAAGAATTACAAGAAGTCAGAGATATGGTGCAACGAATACCGGGAGTTCCCAAACCATTGGAAAAGGCCACGCCTACGAGTTATGCTGATTCACCTTTTGCCGACAACATTGCTTTGGTGGAAATACCTAAACAATTCACGGTTCCTAACATGAAACCGTATGACGGCTCAAGTGATCCGCAGGAGCACGTCACGCAATACAAATAATGAATGTTCACAGTACCAATCACTCAAGATCTAAGAGAACCTTGCATGTGTAAGGGGTTTGGCTCGACGTTATCAGGGCCATCGTTGCAATGGTTTGTAGGCTTACCAAATGGGAGCATAAGGACATTTGCAAATTTAGTGGATGCGTTCAACTTGCAATTTGCTAGTGGCAGGGTATTTGAGAAAACAACAAGCGACCTATACAAGGTCGTCCAAAGATGCCGGGAGCCATTACGTGACTATATCACGCGTTTCAACAGAGAGAAAGTCACAATTCCTAATTGTGACATACCGACGGCTATAGAAGCATTCAGAAGGGGGCTAGAGAGAGACTCTCCACTGTATGAAGAGCTCACCAAATATCCTTGCAGGACTATGGATGATGTGCAGGCCAAGGCGATGGTGCAAGTCAGATTGGAAGAAGACAGGCTTGAAGAAGACGACAAATACTATAGGCCAAACAGAAAGATCATAACGCCCAGGGTCCGAGACTACAAACCATATTCGAGGAGCACTCGAGATGAAGCTCATGTCTACTATGCACAAGAACGGGCTGACTGGAGGAAGGATCCGAATCTACCGCCAACGTACGACAACTACGGCTTTACTCTGACACCTGCAGCTATGATGATGGAGTTTAGTAAATTGGGAGACATTATAAAATGGCCATCAAAAACCAACAAGCCCAAAGCAAACCCAGGCTCAAAGCTATGGTGTGATTTCCACGGTGATTATGGGCACAAATCATACGACTGCGTAGCCTTAAGAAAGGAGATCCAGTTCTTAGTCAAGAAAGGATACCTGTCTGAATTCATGGCGAGTGGCAAATCTGCACATGTCAGGAGAGACCGAACTCCTACAAAAAGAGATAGAACGCCTCCGAGACAACCCCCACCACCGCCATACCACAAGGTTATTAATTTTATAGCCGGAGGATCAGAGGTGAGGGGAACAACTTACTCCCAGGCTAAAAGAATAGCAAGGGAAACAGGAGTGCGAGTAGCACAGACAAGCATCAAGGACAGCGGCGTCTCAGCCTTAGTATTTGATGAATCAGATAGGGAGCATGTGACGGAACCACAACAAGACAACCTGGTTATTTCCTTCCCTGTTGGGAATTGCTTAGTCAAGCGTATTCTGGTTGACAACGGGAGTGCAACAAACATTATGATGCTTAGCACATTACAACAAATGGGTCTGGCCAAAAGTGATATGATCAAAAAATCGACTACTTTGGTAGGCTTCAGTGGTGAGACAAAGGAAACAATCGGTGAAATTTCATTACCGACATACGCCCAAGGTGTCAATCTTTTGGAAAAGTTCCTCATAATTGACGGTGAATCCACTTACAACATTATAATGGTTAGACCCTAGATACACGATCTGAAAGCTGTGCCATTTACTTTTCGCCAAATAATTAAGTTTCCTACTCCGTGGGGAGTACAAAAAAATTATGGAGATCAGAACACCGCAAGAGAATGTTATAAGACGTGTTTAAAGCTGACCATCAAAAGAGAAGGGGTGGATCCACCAGCCGTTACAATTACGTGACCAGAAAAATTAGCTGAAATCGGTTTGGCTGACGGTGACAAAAATGTGCTGATAGGAGAAGACCTTGCCCCAACACTTGAGGCAAATTTAGTGGAAATCTTAACAACTCGCCTTGACACGTTCGCATGGGAGCAGACAGACATCACCGGGATCAGCGCAGATATGATCACTCACAAATTGAACGTAGACCCGAAGCACACGCCGGTCCAGCAAAAAAGAAGAAAATTTGGTGCAGAAAGAAACAAAATCATCAATGAAGAAGTTAATCGGCTCTTAAAGGCAGGAATGATCAAAGAGGTGGACTACCCGGAATGGCTAACTAATGTGGTGATAGTTCAAAAGAAAAATGGGAAGTGGCGAGCGTATGTTGACTACACTGATCTAAATAAAGCCTGCCCCAAAGACCCATACCCGTTACCTCACATAGACACAATGGTAGATTCAACGGCGGGACACGAATTGCTGAGGTTCCTAGACGCATCGAGTGGTTTTAATCAGATAAAGATGGAACCGTCCAATGCCGAAAAAATGGCATTTGACATTGACAGGGGGATATATTGTTATCTAGCCATGCCATTTGGATTACGGAATGCAGGAGCAACTTTTCAAAGGCTAGTCAACAAGATGTTCAAAAATCAGATAGGGCAGATCATGGAAGTCTACATTGACGACATAGTCGTAAAGTCAGAAAAAGCAGAGAATCATATCAAGGATTTACAAGAAGTATTCGATATATCGGGTTTCTACAACATGAAACTAAACCCGGTAAAATTTAACTTCGCCGTGTCATCGGGCAAATTCCTGGGCCATATGGTCACGAGAAGGGGAATAGAAGCCAGTCCAGACCAAGTGAGAGCAATCATTGAATTGAAAAGCCCGACGAATGTGAAGGAAGTGCAAAAACTGACGGGGCGAGTAGCCGTACTGAATAGATTTATATCACGTTCCTCTGACAGGTGTAGGTTGTTTTATGACGTCTTGAAAAAGAATAAGGGATTCACCTGGTCTGAAAAACATGAAGAAGCATTTCGAGAATTAAAAAAATACTTAATGACTCCCCCACTCTTAGCCAAGCCTACACCAAAAAAAGAATTGCATGTCTATCTTTCGGTCACCGACCATGCCGTGAGCGGTGTGCTGGTCAAAGAAGATAAAGGTGTCCAGTCGCCAATCTACTACGTGAGTAAAAGTTTGGTGGATGCTGAAGTCAGATACTCATCTCTCGAAAAGTTGGTGTTAGCTTTGACCATGACTTCCACGAAGCTGAGACACTATTTCGAAACACACAAAATACGCCTGATCACCAATTTTTCCTTCAGAATGGTGCTAAGCAAACCGGAGCTGACATGAAGGATGGCCAAGTGGGCTATTTGTCTGAGCACATATGACATCTCGTACGAGTCACGGACGGCTATGAAGTCTCAGGCCTTAGCCGACTTTGTGGCTGATTTCAGTCCAAATTTAATGACGCAAGCGGAGGAGGAATTCCAGTGTATTATGATGACAACGGATGCAAGGCCATGGTCGTTGTTTACGGATGGAGTGTCGAATATAAACGGAACAGGACTGGGACTTGTCCTGAAATGATCACAGGGGGATACAATGGCGTATTCAGTGTGTTGTACTTTCAAAGCTACAAATAACAAAGCGCAATATGAAGCGTTGATATTGGGCTTGACAACTGCACTGGACATGAAAATAAAACATATGGACGTCTATTATTACTCTCTGTTGATAGTCAATCATGTCAAGGGTTCATACGAGGCAAAAGACCCTAAGATGGTTGCGTATCTCAATATTGTGAAGAACCTACAATGTTCCTTTGATACATTTAACATAGAACAAGTACCAAGGGAACGCAACGTGAAGGCGGATGCGTTAGCTGGACTTGGAGCCGTATTCAAGGACATGAACTTGACTAACATACCGGTGATATACTTCATGAAACCCACCATTGAAAAGATAGAGGAAAAATCAGAGATGGCATGCGTAGACGCAAGAATTGGTGATGACAGTTTGACCACAAGTGATTGGACCAAAGGATATAGAGATTACTTGCTTCATGGTACACAACCTGAGAACACTAATGAAGCAAGAATGCTGAGAATGAAGGCATCACGATTCACTTTACTCGATGATGTACTGTTTAAAAAATCATCCACAGGTCTTTTGCAAAGGTGCTTAGAACGAGAGGATGCGGACATAGTATTGAGAGATGTCCACGAAGGCGACTGCGGAAATCATACTAATGGCAGAAATTTGTCTATAAAAATCTTATATATGGGGTACTACTGGCCAACTTTGAAATATGACGCTTTGGATTATGCGAGAAAATGCGATGCATGCCAACGTCATGGCCCAATCATACACCAGCCATCCAACTATCTGTGCACCTCAGTACCATCGTGGCCGTTCATGAAATGAGGGATGGACATTGTAGGAAAAATGCCTCCCGCGCTAGGACAAAAAGTCTTCATGTTAGCAATGACGGACTATTTTTCCAAGTGGATTGAAGCTGAAGCCTTTAAGCAAGTTACATCAAAAGAGGTGATCTCATTTATCCAGAAGAACATCTTATGTAAGTTTGGAGTACCGTCTGAAATAATATGTGACAACGGGTCGCAATTCATCAGCGACAAGACGGAAACATTCTGTAAAAAGGTGGAACATCAATTTGATCAAATCTACACCTAGATACCCTCAGGCCAAAGGCCAAGCTGAATCCAGCAACAAGGTGATTATCAATAACCTCAAGAAAAGGCTGGCAACATGCAAAGGAAAATGGGCGGAACAACTCCCTTGGGTTTTATGGTCTGATAGGACGACACCTAAAGTGGCCACAGGGCAAACTCCATACAGCCTAGTGTACAGAACGGAAGCTGTACTACCAGTAGAAGTCATAGTGCCGTCGGCCAGGTATGAGTTAATGACAGTTGAGAACAACAATTCTGAGTTGTCACATGACCTGGACACTGTGGACGAATTACGTGATATGGCTAAGATACGAATGGCCTCATATCAATAAAGGATTGCTAAACAGTACAACAAACATGTTCACATTAGGATGTTCAATATGGGTGATCTCGTGTTAAGAAAGACCTTTCAGAATACTGTGGATGCAACGGCGGAAAAGTTCGCTGACAACTGGGAAGGCCCCTACCTCATAGACGCGATAGTCGGACATGGAGCATACCAATTGTCTACTCTAAGTGGCGTCCAGATTCCTAGGAGTTGGAATGCCCTTCATTTGAAGAAATATCACATGAATGTCAATTCTGATTTTCAATTGTTTCTAGACGTTCAACAAATATGTCATTAGGACATAGGTTTAGCAATGGTAGAGTAGTAGATGCTATTTACTTGAATGCAATTTGTTTACATGGTTCTATGTTCTGAAGTCAATAAAATGCATGCGATGTTTCTTTCATAAAATGATTGGCATGTTTCATCTCCTTGAAATTATTGTTGACTTGTCATTTTTTGATATAATGTTGATTGTATTTTGCATTATCTCTTTACTTGTTACTATGAAAGTATGCAATAATTTTATTACATGCTGTCAGTTCCTTCTAGTTTACATTGCAAGTTAGTCAACCAGATTAGTTTAACATATTACTTGGGTAATTAGTGTGTAACACTCTTATACCATGTTCTCATTTACACTGGGCTGATCACCCATCGACTGTATATTACAATATGATTGTCATCAATTGACATACTAATTCGAGACAAATGTTACAATGGATAATCTATCAGTCATTCAACGGACATGCGAACTGTCAAACCAACATGACAAAAACGTTTATGGCATGGTGCAATGACAAAGTAATTACGCTAACGTTTCGACGATACACCAATCATGCCACAATAACGTCACGCTCGAATTGAGATAAACACAAAAATTGAACAAGTTATCATTTACGAACCACTATTGATGCCGACTATACGTATAGCAAACGATATCCTCATGAGACGTATGGAGAAAGTAAGAATTCATGACAACCAACAGATATTTAAACACAATACCATTAAAAGGTCCCCCACTTGCAGAGTGAAACAGAGACTCGACAAGTCTTACGAAAACCAGCAAAGCAACAGTCTAAACAACCAATAAGTAAAACAGTCTGATAAAACAAGATACTTAAACCAGCCAAAGAAAATAACGCTAATTAGCTCCAACATCATCATCATCAGCGTTCTTCGTATCATCCTTGTTGTTTTGAGCAATGAACAGGGGGAACGCGTCGTCTGGATAAGCCTCATTGTATATGCGAATGGTCTCATTCACATCCCAAGATGACCATTCACCACGCTGATATTCATGCATCATTTCGACCATGGTCCGCATAGCGTGCTGAGTGATGACCATTTGAGCCTCATCATGCATTTTCTGCTCCAAAGATTGAACTTTAAGCGCGAAATCATCCAACTCCCTTTGTATGTCCTGACTAGTCTTGAGGTTCTTGGTAGCAAGATCTTGAGCAACGCGAAGTTTCTGAGGGCAACCGCTGTGAGCAGCTTCCAACGTCTTCAGCTTTTTTGTTTCTTCTTCAAGCGAATATCAAGCCATCAGAATCGATTGCAGAGCCTGTTCAGAAAGAAAGTAAAAATAAGTAAGATGGTGGTAAGGGAAATTATTTGGGTACGAAAGGAAAGTCAAAGATGCTTACATGAAAAGTGTTCCCGGCTGCATCATCCAACACCATACCAACGTCTTTAGAGGACATGACATCAATGGATTGTGGAAGCAAGAAGTCTCCCAACAAGTGAGCAAATTTAGACTGTTTGGCACCAACATTATATCCATAAGTTATTAAATAGGCCAAGGATTCGGATTTGGTTTGACTACTTGGGATATCATGTTTCATTCTCTTAAGGTCAGGGCTAAAATCTGAGATAATTAACATAGGGGTCTTAGAAGATTCAGTTTCGGTAGATCTCTCATCTCGAGCTCTTTTAGCAAACAACTCTTTGCTAAAAATTGCGAGGGGCTTAATGGGGGGAGGTTTGAATTCTACAACCAAATAAAAAGGTTTGACCGTGACTAAAAATACAATGGGGAGGCAAAAAGTACAAAGGAGATAAATTAAGAAGGAAAGTAGATATCTTG
>PHNY01299455.1:2701-22542 GCA_003724115.2 Anethum foeniculum
CGAGCGTTATCAATATGAGTTTCAGTAAATTAAGTTAATTAAATTTCTGTTATTAGTCTTCTTAAAAATTATCATTCAATCCTGATGATGCCTCGAAAGAAAACAGCGAAGAAGATATTATAATCTATATTACGTTATGTGTTTCTTGCTGGCAAGTAGGACAGAAGCACCACCTTCTGAAGTTGAACTCCTGGCTGCCTGAGAAGCGAGCACAAAAAAGAAATCAAAACTCCGTCCTAGTTTGAATGTATGTCAAGTACCCGGAGCTAATAAGTCTGCTCTGTAACTGCAAATTTATGAGGTGGGTACTAAGAAAGACAAATTGTTAAAACAAGAAGCATGAGCTGATGTGCATCCACGAACCATAAGCTGTTATATGTGCAAATATTTACAATCTGTTATCTCTTTTAACTACAATTTCTTATTTGTTCATGTAAGGAAGCGTACGGAAAATGTAATTTTCCAGGGAAGTGTGGCCTCAACACCTTTGATCTTAGTTATGGAAATTTTCTCTATTATGTTCAAATTGTTTAAGGCTACTCGTGCATTTTGTATCAGTTGACTCATTTTCTACCGATTGTCATTACCAATTTTTTTGTTGGTCAAACACATATCATTGATTTTTAAATCATCTCCACAGCCCTAATGCTGTTTGACAAAATATTAGCCCCAGTACTTCTGTTGTTGATTTTAACAAACTTCGCCTTAATCAGATAAAATATTGTGATTTTTGATTTTTATGTTCAATAATTGTGTAACAACGGTTTTCACTTTATCAATGAAATTGGATTAAGGAATGTGAATTATGAATATCTACTGTATCTTAGTACAAAACTCATTCCATTCTTTCCAACGAAACAGAGCATAGAACATGGCCTTCATGTTTGCAGGGACTTGTCATGTTTGTGAGTTTATTCTTTAGAAAGCAAATTTGATTTTTGATTGTTGTTGAAAGTTTTTTGTACAATATAAGTGCAACGTTAACTGTATGGAATTTGGATGGCAGTCAAAATTTCAATGAACAGTTCCTAAAATTTCAGTTAATTGCTATTACATAAACATAAAGCGGCATGGTTGAAATGTACAAATCCATAATTTAATGATTTAGCTGCATTTACTAATTTCTACAGTATGTTCTACCACTCATATTTATACCATGATTTTTAGTGATCGCTCACTTCATTGTTCCGCAAATTTAGTTGATTTCAATCAAGTCTTCCTTCTAACAGTACTACCTAGTTTAAGGAGAATTGTAATTTAATGTTTACCAATACAAAGTAGAACTAATTAGCCAATAGAGTATACAACATAGTGTTGTGTGAATAAGGGAAAATTTGTTTAATAACACATATTTGTACGATCTGTTTCTATCAGCTGATGATGTCGTAGAAAGTGAAGATTCTTTTATGTATTTATTACTATAAGAAAAGTGGAGAACCTTCGAGAGTTATCGATACATCATCATTTTTTAGAGTCTTTCTTTGGTGGAAAGATTGAAGCTATTTAAGTGCTATAATCGCACATTTGTAGCTATCCTTGAGGTTCATCGAAATTTACTTTCTCTTCTCCTCTTAGTTTCTCTAGTCTCTTCCATGTACTTTCTCAATTCTCTACTAGAATTAACGAATCTTGCACTACAAAGTTCAATCAATTTGTGAAATTAAAATCGAAAGCACTCTGTAATAGATTACCACCTCAAACTCTGCTTCCCTATCTCAATCTCTCCATTTATCATTTGTTCATAACCTGTTGTTGATCTTTTTTCAGAAACTAATTTTAGATCTTGACCAACTAATTTTTGACCAAAGATTTACCCTTCTTAACATGATTTGTCAAATAAAACGGCACCACTATACAATCTACCCTTTATGTATGTTTTTCCTATACATAGAACCAAAAACAAATTTCCATCAATTAAGTTGGTATGGCTTGTTCCTAAAAGCATTGGCCAAAACTGGCTGATTGAAGACTTTCAATTTTATGACCCGACTTGTAAGGGTGTATTTCTAGAATTGAGCAGCAATATACTTTTATGTTGTCACTTATATACTGATAAAGCCTATAAAGTAAGCAATGAAGAAGATGCTCCTAGGTTTGTGCCATTTTCATCAATTCATCAAGCAAAGCCAACGCAAACTCAAGGTACATCGATCTCTCTGTTCCAAATAAACCCTAGCTTAATCTAGTTTGTGGAACAACATGTGAAGATCCAGAAATCCTAGAACAAAAATCTGGCTGGCCTAAAGGCATTGCTGTTGAAACTGAGCTCATACCACCAAATCCACTTCCTCCCATGCTAAGTTCTGAAATTGTTGGAGTACCCAAAGTTGAAACAAGACCTCCCAAAAACTTCCCCGTTAGTGCAAAAACTTTGTCTAATGCATCTTTCAATTGTGCATTTTCCATCTGAAGATATTGTTCTTCTAAGGAAAGCTCTCCAACCATGGCTTAAGCCACACAATTTGTGCAAATGAGGTTTCTCATAGCTTCTCTAAGTGACATATTTTCGGGTCTAAGCTTATCATTTTCTTGCCTTAGTAGTGAATTCTCGTGGCACTCAAGTTGAGTGGAAAGCAAAAAAATTCTTCAATTAAGAACACATAGCACATAATTAATTCATTTAATCTTTTTAGACATAACATATAATCTGGTAATATGTAAATTACCGAGTTCTTCTATTTCGAAACCAAAACTTAACTTCCCGGGTTTCCAAAGAAAGCCTTCTGCTCCAGTCTTTGCCTCTCATCGGGATGAGGACACTCTTTGAATAGTCTATACCAAAAAAGAAAAACAATACATAACAAAAACTTAAGGCATCAAGATGTGTGACTCTACTGATTCGGAACTATGTCAAGTGCACTCCTAAATTTTTTGGGTCTAGATAAGAATGGTTTGAGTGGGGAGCTCACAAATTTCATTGCAAATCTCTCAACAACATTAAATGATCTAGACTTTTCTGGAAATTACATCTATGGACACATTCCACAAGAAATTGGAAAACTTTCGAACATGCAGAACTTGCACTGTATTGAAATATTTGATAACAACATTTCAGGAGTAATTCCAGCTTGCATAAGCAACATCACTGGATTAATTATACTCCATATGGGAAATAATAAACTCCATGGAAATATACCTACTGCATTGTTTAATATCTCATCTCTACAAGAGTTGTACCTGTTCAGCAACCATCTCAGTGGTGTGATACCTGAGCATATTATCGGACTTTCTTCCCAATGTATTATTCTTCACTTGCATCAAAATCTTTTGACAGGGCCACTTCCATACAACATAGGAAGCTTAATACGTCTTGTTGAGCTACTTGTATCTGAGAACAAACTTACAGGAGAAATAACTGCAGGTCTGGATCATTGTGTAATGTTGGAGATACTGGACATGAAAGGAAACTTTTTCAAAGGCAGTATTCCATATAATTTCTTTTCTTTAAAAAGTCTTGCAATTCTAGATCTTTCAGCTAACAATCTTTCTGGAAATATTCCACACTTTCTTGGAGAGCTTCGTTAATTCATTTCTCGATCTATTACAAAATAAACTTCGAGGTGAAGTGCCTAAAAATGGTCCGTTCTCCAATGTTAGTGCTTTTTCGGTGGTTGGAAATATTCAGCTTTGTGGAGGTATATAAACATTGAAATTGCCTGCTTGTCCTGCAAGCATCTGAAAGACTAAGAAAAAGCAATTTCCTTTAAAATAATACTCCTTGTACTTCTTCTACCGCTTGCTACCATCTTAGCTTGTTTTACCTTCTTTTTTAATCATATTAACAAGTCCAAGCTAGCAGAAGAACATCCAAGTCTTACTTACGCAGGAGGGCGAATACCCTAAGCTTTCATATCAGGATCTTCTAGTAGCAACAATTGATTTTTCACCGAACAATTTGTTGGGTGTGGGAGGATATGGTACTGGGTACAAAAGAATCATCGAATCATTACAACAGACTGTTGCTGTAAAAGTACTGAATGGCGATATACATGGATTTGACAAAAATTTCTTGGCAGAATGCAAAACCCTAAGGAATTTTCGGAACCAAAGTCTCATTAAGATCATTACAACATGCTCTAGCACGACAATAAAGGAACAGACTTTAAGGCATCTGATCAAGGAAACGAAAGAAACCTGTCTCTATTCCAGAGGCTAAATTGTTACAAGAGTAAAAATAGAAAATGATTTTTGATTCTCTTTTTAGAAGTCAAAGGCTGAGCTGTAGTCAAACCCGAACTTTAAGCGGGAAATTCTGTTATTGTTCAAGCTGTACTAATAGTGACAAAACACATCTGTTTTCATTTTATGAAATGAATAATAAACTGATTTCTCTCATTTATCATCTCCTTCTATCTTTATCTCTTCTCCCTTTCTTTCTATTTTTTTCCAGTTCTTGATTTGTTTCTATTAAAGTTGTATTCTCTTTCTTGAAAATGGAGTAATCTTTAGAGGTTGATAATTAGTCCCTTAACATTGGCATCACAGCCGGACCATGGGCTGGGCTAGGGTTGGCTCCAGCCAGGTCAATTTTTTTCAGTCCATATAATGTTCAAGCCACTAGTTAATTTAGCCCAGGTAGATGACTGTTAAAATACACTCCAGCCCAGTCCAACTAGAAAGTAAATGCTTGGAGTATAATCCTAATTAAGTCAGCCCACTACTCACTGATAGCAGATTGAATAAACGGTTTGAAAAAACTCTCTGCCCACGCACCTAATCTCCTTTGCTGCAACTACTACTGTTATGTGAATTAATTATTAACATATCTTTGTTAAATTGTGTATTCATTATTAATATATCTTTGCAAAATTGTGTATTCATTATTAATATATCTTTGTAAAATTGTGTTATAATAAATTGTAAAGCTGTGAGTAATTGTATAATATTTTTATTACAAAAATATTCTATGTAGGTAATTAATTTGAAGTATCACACTCATTTGTTATCGTTTCGGATAGAGTTTTTGGCACGTATTTTAAGGTGCATATAATTAATATTTAATTATGTGTTAATATGTGGCTGAAATGTAATTTTCCTTTTGAATATTAGATATAGCTAATTAATATTTGATGTTGGCAGGTTCGAACGTAGCTTACAATGATTTTAATACTAAATTTAACTGTTCTCATAAATTTGATTTAAAAATTTTAAAAAATATAATTGAATAATATGAATTAGTTACAAATTATATTACATTTTTCTTATTATATGTTTTCATCCACAATTAAGGAGTTTATTTTGACTATTTGACTATTTCTATAATAGTCAGTGGTTAGTATTAAGCTTGTGAAAAAAAAAATTAGCCAGGTGGAGTTGGGATTCTGCCCCTAAACAGAGCACTTCTTTCCTGTTTTTTTCTTTTACGCAATTGATCGAATACATGGTGTGCTAAGTTTCATTCATCAATCTGGCGGCTGCAACTCGCTAAGCTACGACTATGGAAGAACAGTTCAAGGTCTTGTTGGGAAATAGTACAAGAAAGCAAAAAGCTCATATTAAAAGGCTTGAAGATAATATGTTGAAGATGATGCAGGTCGTAACTGATATGAAGGAACAGATCAAATCTGCAGAAAATTCATCTGGGTCTCGCCAAGAAGTGCCGATAAACATTGATCAAGTTACAAATTTTGGTATTCGACCTTTAAGTTTGTTGCCTAAACTTGAGTTTCCTCAGTTTGATGGGTCTAACCCTAGAGTTTGGATCAAGAAAGCTACTAAGTATTTTTAGTTGTGTACAATTCAACATGATCAGAGAGTTGATTTAGCGTCATTACATATGATGGATAAGGCAGAGAATTGGGTTACTGGTTATTTGGCTGTGAAGAAAAATGTAGAGTGGGAGGTGTTTACAACTGATTTGACAGCAAGATTTAAGGAGGAAAATGGTAGTAATATAGTGGAACAATTTAATAAATTGATGCAGACTGATAGTCATGAGAAATACATTGACGACTTTGAGGATTTGAGATCTGTCATGATACAGATTAATCACATTCTTCCAGATAGTTACATTCTTGATAGTTTTATTGGTGGTCTTAAGCCTTCTGTGAAACCATTTGTAAGAGCTTTTAAGTCAGAAAACATTTCTTAAGCGATAGAATATGCTAGGCTACAAGAAGAATCCTTATCTGTGACATCTCAAAAATCTGTTAAGTATGGTTTCAACAGTGCACCAAAACCTATACAATCTGTTCCTATGTTGGCCAATACTAAACTTCCCTTACTACCAAGCCCTACTACTAAACCTGATCAGTTGGCCTTAACCAAATTTAATCCAAGACAATCCAGAAATAATAGATTTGTGCCAGCTGATGTTAGAGCTGAGAAAATTGCAAAGGGTCTATGTTACTTTTGTGATCAGCCTTATGAAAATGGGCATAAATGTAAGTTCAAGGAATTACAACTATTCACTGTTGAGGTGCCAGGAGATTTAGAACCAGAGGAAGAAATGATCCAATCTGATTTAGAAGACAGTGAACCATGTATTTCTGTTAATGCTTTGGCAGGAGGGCAAAATTTTCAAACTATGAGAATTAAAGGTATTGTTGATAATAAGGTCATTTCTATTTTGGCGGATTTTGGGAGTACACACAATTTTGTTGATGTGAATCTAGTAAAATCTTTACATTGTGTTGTAGAATGTATTGATACTCAAGCTATTACAGTGGCTGATGAAAATCACATACCCTGTAATCAAGTGTGTAAAGCTTTTCATTGAAAAATGGGTGGTAAGTCTTTTGTAGCAGAAACTATGCTCATTCCATTAGGGGGATGTGATATGGTATTGGGTGTTCAATGGTTAAGTACCTTAGGACCTATCAAATGGGATTTTAAGAAGCTAAAAATGGAATTTGTATATAAAGGAATGGCTATCAATTTACAAGGGTTACCATGTCATAAGTTGAAAGTTACAGATAAACTATCTTCTTCTAAATTGTTAATGGAAGTAGCTCAACTTTGTTTTTTTCAGGTACAAAAATTATTTGCTATAAGTTCAGAACAACAACTGAAGTCTAAACATGAACCTGATAAATAGTGGCCACAACTGGAAAAGCTAAAGAAGGACTTTGCTACAGTTTTTGAAGAACCAACTGAGTTACCTCCACATAGGGGAATTTATGATCATAAAATACCTTTAGAGCCTAATTCCAGACCTGTTAACATCGGGCCATATAGGTATTCCCTTAAACAGAGGGATGTCATTGAGCAGCTTATTGAAGAAATGTTGGATAGAGGCATAATTCAAGATAGTTCCAGCCCATTTGCTTCTCCAGTTGTGCTGGTAGGAAAAAAAGATGGTACCTGGAGATTATGCATTGATTATAGGGAGCTGAACAAGAAAACTGTTAAAGAAAAATTTTCAATTCCAGTTATAGATGAGCTTATTGATGAGTTGGCTGGAGCATAGTGTTTTAGCAAGATGGATTTGAGAGCTGGGTATCATCAACTTAGATTACATCCGGATGAGGTATTCAAAAATGCTTTTAAGACCCAGACTGGGCATTATGAATTTTTGGTTATGCCATTTGGTTTAACAAATGCACCAGCCTCTTTTCAAAGTTAGATGAATGCAGTTTTTAAACCTTTATTAAGGAAATGTGTTTTGGTCTTCTTTGATGATATCTTGGTGTATAACAAAAATATGGATGATCATTGGTCTCATTTAACTGATGTATTTACATTAATGAAAGATAATCAGATGTATGCCAAGCAGAGTAAGTGTTTCCTTGCTGTTGATAAAGTAGAATACCTGGTCATTTCATTTCTGGAAAGGGTACAGAAACAGACCCTAGTAAAATTTCTGCTGTTGATAGCTGGCCTGTACCTAAGTCTGTGAAAGAATTGAGAAGTTTTTTGGGGCTTACAGGATATTATAGAAAATTTGTGAGGGGTTATGCAGTTATTAGCAGAAATTTGAAAGATTTGTTGAAGAATGGAAATTTTCAATGGAGTGAAAGAGCTCAGGATTCATTTGAAAAATTAAAATCAGCTTTAACAACAGCACCTGTTTTGGCTATCCTTGATTTTAATAAAGAGTTTTTGGTGGAGACTGATGCCTCTAAAACTGGTATAGGAGCAGTTTTAAGGCAAGAATCACACCCATTGGCTTTTATCAATAGAGCATTGGGTCCCAAATGGCAGAAACTGTCAGTTTGTGAGAAAAAACTACTTGCCATTGTCTTTGCTGTGCAGAAGTGGGAGCAATATCTTAGTGGAAATCACTTTAGTATAAAGACTGACCAAAAAAGCTTGAAATGGTTATTACAACATAAGATTTTTACTCCTTTTCAGCAATTTTGGTTTTCAAAAATTTTAGGTTTGGATTATGAAATACAATATAAACAAGGTAAGAAGAATTTAGCTGCAGATACTTTGCCAAGGGTCACTAATGCAGAAGTTCTATGCTTAGCTATTTCTGCAATTTCTTCTGATATTGAATCTGTTATTCAGAACATTTACATTCTAGATGATAATATCATGGTTATTTTAGAAAAATTACAGCAGCATCAGGGACATTGGGAAGATTACAACTTGATTGGTGAACTCATTACGCAAAAAAGGGAAATCCTGGTTGGTCCTGATTCCCACTTGAAATCTAAGATTTTCAATTGGCATCATAATACACCTGGAGGGGGGCATTCAGGTAGAGATGCTATCATTATGGTGAACAAGATTGAATCTGGATATATTATCTCAACAATACTGGTTTGGATAACTCAACATAGAACAAGGACTTGAAAATAATACTATGTTCCACTAGGAATCAGTACAGATTGAAGTTATGGTATATACACAAAGATCTTAGTAGCTGCAGTGAAGAAGGCATCAATGAAAGACCGGTTGAAGTTCATTAACATGTTCAGGCAACGGAGTAATAAGGTTGAAGTCATTCGTAGCAGTTAGTATGATCAGTGTGAAGACTTGAAGGATTCTAAGTGAAGTTGTTTATATATAGTAGAAGACTTGACAATGTTTTGATGAGTTCATGGTACGACGGCCTGAGAGCGGAACTAATCGTCTGTGAACCAGACCAATTGCACTAGGCGTTAGTGATCCGTGAAGGGAAACTAAGTAATATTATTAGAATGATTGTCAAGTGAGTATTCGTACCTAAGAAGATTGCAGAATGATTTGTACGAGGACTCGAGGTGAAGATGAGAAGACGGAACAACTTTTCAGTGGAAAGTGGCTTTAAAAAATCCTAAGTCAAGAAGCTATACTATCTACTCTAGGCGCCACTTGCTTATATCGCTTGATAATTCTAAGTCAAAGTCACCTTGTACTAGAGTAGGCGCCACTTATAGAATGAACTTGAAAAAGCTAAGTTAAAAATCTTCACTCATGGTATTCTAGGCACCACTACTAGTCCTTCCTCTTTATAGGCGCCACTTGCTTGGTGTTGTTGAAAGTTCTAAGTCCTAAGAACTTCACTAGGCACCACCATGCCTCTAGTCTTTATAAGTGGGTGCAACATGGGGTTGTTTTGAAGATAAACCAAGTCAAGGAGCCATTCTAGGCACCACATGTACCCTACACTTGGAAGGAGGTGCAACTTGATGTTCTTATACTTCATGTAGGTGCAACATGATGTTAATTGTGTTTATATCAAGTTCAAAGTCACCTTTTGGTGCAACCATGGGTTATTCTACTTGTAGGAGGCGCCACCAAGCCTAATGCTTCATTCTTGGCGCAACAAGTAACTTATATTAATGTTTCCAAGTCATGGAATGTCCCCCTAGGCGTCATCACTTGCATTCATTAATATCTATTTAAGTTTAAAGCTACAAAGGATATACAGGCACAACCAAGGACAAGTTAACAGCTGTGGATTCAATTTTCATGGACATGAGCTTGCCACGTCAACAGTCTATCTCACCTACCACCTACCTGATATATAAACAATACGAAGCAATAAGTTTTGTATCTCTCTTTTACGCACAACAGCGAAGCTCTTGAAATTTATGTCTACGCTTTATTCCTTCATTGATTTGACGGAAAGAGGTCATGTCCAATTGTTTACTCACCATTTAAAAGCCTTACACATACAGGTACACTCATTGTATAACGTCCTTTGCTTGTATTGATTGTTGATTCGATAAGGAGTTATAGCTTTTAGAGTGATAAGTTGTATTCATAGATTTGATAGCTTATCTTGTATTGAATACATCTTTTGATACTTTGAACATTCGATTCAAAGGTGTAAGCAACCCTTCGAGGTTTATTTTTTTAATAAAGAATTTAACCCCGGATCTCTGTGTTTGTGTACATTCATTTTTTAAGTTTTATTTTCCGCTGCATCTTTTATGAAAAACGAAGAACATACATTCACCCCCCCTCTGTATGTACCTTTTGGACCTAACACATTAAGAGAGTAAAATCTATTTTTACTTGGAAGGGATTATCAAAAGATGTAAAGTTGTTTGTTAGAAATTGCCAGGTTTGTCAAACTGCCAAGTATGATACTGCTGCTTTTCCAGGGTTGTTGCAACCTTTACTTATTCCTAAGGAAGTCTGGTTAGATATCTCAATGGATTTTATTATTGGTTTACCTAAATCTAATAGTAAAGATGTTATATTGGTGGTTGTGGATAGATTGAGTAAGTATGGACATTTTGTAGCTTTGTCTCATCCATTCACAGCAGTGCAAGTTGCTCAACTGTACTTAGATAATATCTTCAGGTTACATGGATGGCCAAAGAGCATAGTCAGTGATAGGGATTATGTTTTTCTAAGTGATTTCTGAAAAAATTTATTTGTTGTTCATGGTACTGAATTCTCAATGTCATTTGCATACCATCCAGCTACTGATGGTCAGACTGAAGTTGTTAATAAATGTTTAGAAACATACCTCAAGTGTATGTGTGGGGATCATATTAAGGATTGGAGTATGTGGTTACCTTTAGCAGAATGGTGGTAGAATACCAACTTCCATACTGCTATAGGTTTGACTCCTTATGAAGTTGTTTATAGTCAGCAACCTCACTTGCATTTACCATATCTTTCTGGGGAATCATCTAATGTTGCAGTTGATAAAAGCTTAGAAAAAGGAGAGATCAAGATTTCAGCCTTGAAATTCCATTTATCTAGAGCTCAGAGTAGGATGAAATCTCAAGCTGATAAACACAGAAGTGACAGGATATTTCAAGTAAATGATTGGGTTTGGCTGAAATTACAGCCCTATAGACAAGCTACTGTTCATCAGAGGACAAATCAGAAGTTAGCAAAGAAGTATNCTTATAAGTTGAAACTTCCTATCAGTGCCCAGGTTCACAGGGTCTTTCATGTTTTTTTACTGAAACCATTTTATGGTTCTCCACCACTACTGATTTCACTACCTGATTGGATGAGCAAATTTGACACTGTGACTTTAGAACCTCAAGCTTTATCACAGACTCGTGTGGTTAAAGTAAATAATGCAGTTCAAGTCCAATATTTGGTGAAGTGGTAGCATTTTCCTGATCATGAGGCTACATGGGAAGTTGCAGAGCAGTTCTTACAACAATTTCCAGAATTTCCAGTTGATGTAGCTTTAGCCCGATTACAAGATTGATTAATGCTGTGTTCTTGTTTCAGACTTGAGGAGAAGTCTTATAGAAGGGGAGAGTATTGTTATAAGAGTAAAAATAGAAAATGATTTTTGATTTTCATTTTAGAAGTCAAAGGCTTAGCTGTAGTCGAACCCGAACTTTAAGCGGGAAATTCTGTTATTGTTCAAGCTGTACTAATAGTGACAGAAGACATCTGTTTTCATTTTATGAAATGAATAATAAACTGATATCTCTCAGTTCTCATCTCCTTCTATCTTTATCTTTTCTCCCTTTCTTTCTATTCTTTTCCAGTTCTTGATTTGTTTCTATTAGAGTTGTATTCTCTTTCTTGAAAATAGAGTGATCTTTAGAGGTTGATAATTAGTCCATTAACATAAATATTGTTATCGATATGTATTGGCACGGGATTACCTACATCATGACTGCCATACAAAAATCATTCACTGTGAAATAAAGTTGAGTAATATTTTTCTTGATGAGGAATCTGTTGCCAGTAATATTTTTCTTGATGAGGAATCTGTTGCCCGTGTTGGTGATTTTGGTTTGGCCAAAATTTTCTTAACTGGTACAGGTGAAACAAATGTAGGAATGAGTTCAATGGGTGTTCGAGGAACTGTTGGTTATATTCTGCCAGGTAAGTAGTATTACTTATTTTGTTTCATTGTTTATATTGCATGAGTATGTAGTATGAAAATGTAGTTGCTTGCATTGAACCGCATGTCATGATCAGTCATACTGAACGCATATAATATTAAGAAGCAAGATTTCAATACAGTTACTTCTAGAATACTAATTAGAATAACTTTTGTAGATAAAATAAAAACTTTTTCTGACAATTACCCTTTCTTTATACAGAGTACAGAATGTGTGGGATGGTATCTGCAGAGGGAGACGTGTATAGCTAAGGAATACTTTTACTAGAATGTTCTCAGGAAAAAGACCTACAGGCAGCATATTGATGGACAATGCTAAAAGTCTTCATAATTATGTAAAGAAGGCGCTTCCTCACAGAGTGATGGAGATTACTGATTCCCAAATTATCCTACAAAAAAATGATCATGACTCCTGGGAGGATGAATCAATTAGGATGGAAGTTTGCTTAGTTTCGATATTTGAAGTTGGGGTTTAATGTTCCGGTGAAATTCTAAGGAAACGCATTGAAATTAGTGTTGCTATTAAGTAGCTACAAGTAGCAAGAGACAACTTAATGAGGCACGGGTAGTTACCTGGACTAGAGTGGAAATATCTCTCTTAGTCTATATATACTTTGTTAAGATTAAGAAGCACAAATGCACAATTACATTTACCTTCTTAACAAGCACAAATGTACAATTACATTTACCCTCATAATTTATCAGACGAGGGATAATCTAACTTATGTAACTCTTTATGCCATATCTTTCCATCTCTTTGTATTTGTAAGTTTCGATAGCTTCTATAGTTCTACGAATAAAAGTTGATCTTGTAAGATAATTTGATTTACCAAGAGTTTGTTGAATCTCTGGCGATGTTACCTAAACTGGTTCGACAAAATAGTATAAAATAATAATTATGTACAATTTGTTGAATCTGTAAGGTGTAAGAAAAATCAAATTATTTGTGACTACCTTCCTCAGTCTTAACTCAAATTCTCCAAAGATTACCAGTAAAATCTCTCCTTGTGCATTCAAAAATCATGGTATTAACGAGTCCTCTTTTCATCACTTATCACTTAATCATCAAAAAACACATCTTAAGTATCTCCTCTTAAAATCTTGTCTCTGTTTATTACAATGTAAAAAATACTATTTACTGAAATTCAGTCTGGGTTTGGGCGGTCTTCCCCTCTGGTATGGTGTATCAGAAGGTTTAATGTGTATTATTACAAACATTCTATAATTGTCAATGTAGAACATTCTATCCTTTAATAGAATGTTTAATTCTAGTACACAGTGAATTATTAAATAACATTCTATAATTGTCAGGTTCTTGTGGTTCCCAAGTGGGAAAGGAGAGTGGAGAACCTTCGAGAGTTATCGATACATCAGCATTTTCCTTTCTAGAGTCTTCCTTTTGTGAAAGATTGCAGCTATTTAAGTGCTGAAATCGCACATCTGTGGCTATCCTTGAGGCTCATCGAAATCTCGAAATTTACATTCTCTTTTCCTCTTATTTTTCTAGTCTCTTCCATGTCTTTCTCAGTTTTCTACTAGAAATAACCAATCTTCCATTACAAAGTTCAGTAAATTTGTGAAATTAACATCAAAAACACTCTGCAACAGATTACCACCTCCAACTCTCTCGATCTCTCTGTTTTTCTTTTGTTCATAACATGTTACTGATCTTTTTTCAGAATCTAATTTTAGATCTTGACCAACCAATTTTTGTCCAAAGATTTACCCTTCTTAACATAATTTGTCAAATAAAACGAAACAACTATACAATCTACCCTTGATGTATGTTTTTCCCGTACATGGAATCAAAAACAAATTTTCATCAGTTAAGTTGATATGGCTTGTTCCCCAGAAGCATTGGCCAAAACTGACTGATTAAAGACTTTCAATTTTATGACCTGACTTATAAGGGTGTATTTCTATAATTGACAGCAATATCCTTTTATCTTGTCATTCATATATTGATGAAGTCTATAAAGCTATAAAGTAAGCAATGAAGAAGATTCTCCTGAGTTTGTGCCATTTTCATCAATTCATCTATCAAAGCCAACGAAAGCTCAAGGTACATCGATCTCTCTATTCAGATGAACCCGAATTTAATCTAGTTTGAGGAACCACATGAAAAGATCTAGAAATCCCAGAACTAAAATCAGGCTGGCCTGAAGGCATTGCTGTTGAAACCGAGCTCATACCACCGAATCCATTTCCTCCCATGCCAAGTTCAAACTTGTTGGAGTACCCAAAGATGAAACCGGACGTCCCAAAAACTTCCCCGTTAGTGCAGAAACTTTTCTAATTCATCTTTCAATCGTGCATTTTTCGTCCGAAGATGTTGTTCTTCCAAGGAAATCTCTCCAACCATGTCTGGACCACCACAATTTGTGCTATATAAACATGAAGTGGCATTGCTGAAATGTACAAATCCAGAGCGTTAGCTGATGCAGTTTCCCCCTAGCAGGATATCAAGCAACCAAAAAGATCGTAATCTTTTGTTTTAAAAGCTCAAGCAGGCCAAAACATCTTCTAATTTGATGATTTAGCAACATTTACTAATTTATACAGTATTTTCTATAACTCGTGTTCTATATCATGATTGTTATTGATCGCTCACTTCTTTGTTCCGATAAATTACTTGATTTCATATTGGTCTAAATGACCGGACATTCTCTATTTCTGTCCATACACACATTTATTTACATAGTATAAATATACATGCATCTATTTTCTACAAAACCAAATTTAAGAAATTGTTATCGAAAAACAATGAGAATCCCATCATCTTCTTCGACAATCTCGTTGTTATAAATTCTTCTAGTAACAAATGCACAAAACAACGTAACCACAACCTAATATGAAATGTAACAACTAATTGGATAAGTTATTGTTGGGCTTGCATTCTAGACACCTTTAGAGTGGTTAACTCAACGGTTCACATGTACTCCAAATTTTTAAGTCTGCGCTTTCCCAAGTGCTGATATGCTAGATTTGCATGTCACCCTTTCTGCAAATGCATGTTATGTTATAATTTTTCAAATAAAATTTAGCATTTGATTTTTTCTGCCTAATAGTGATCCTTCAAACTTTCTAAAAGTATTCAGTATTGTTAAGATAATACATGATTCAATCAAGTTCTCTCGTCTAACACTACGTAGTTTAAGGAGATGTGTAATTTAAAGTTTACCAATAAAAAGTAGAACTAATTAGCCAGTAGAGTGGACGACATAGTGTTGTTAGAATAGAATAATTTTTTTTTTGATAACACACATTTGTACAATTTTATCTTCCAGCTGACGACATCGTTAAAAGGTGAGATTCTTTTATTTATCAGTTAATTTATTTATTTTAGAATATTCTTTTCTGTTTGCTAAAAGAAGAGTGGAGAACCTTTGAGAGTTATAGATAAATCAGCATTTTCCTTTCTAGAGTCTTCTTTGGTTGAAAGATTGTAGCTATTTAAGCGATGTAATCGTAAATGTGTAGCTATCCTTGATTTTTAGCGAAATTTACTTTTTCTTCTCCTCTTAGTTTCTCTAGTCTCTTCTGTGTACTTTCTTAATTTTCTACTAGAATTAACCAATCTTGCATTTTAAACAGAATGTTGTGAGAATAATAGAATTATTTATTTGATAACACATATTTGTACGATTTTTTCTTTAAACTTACAACGTCGTCAGAAGAACAAGATAATTTTATTTATCTATATATTTATTTATTTTTAGATATTTTTTGTTGTCTGCTAAAAAGAAGAGTGGAGAACCTTCGAGAGTTATCGACACATCAGCATTTCCCTTTCTAGAGTCTTCCTTTGGTAGAAAGATTATTGCTATTTAAGTGTTGTAACCCGCAAATCTGTAACTATTCTTGAGATTCATCGGAGTCTACTATATCTTCTCCTCTTAGTTTCACTTGTCTCTTCTGTGTACTTTCTTAATTTTCTACTAGAATAAACTAATCTTGCGTTACAAAGTTCAGTCAATTTGTGAAATTAATATCGAGCATACTCTGTAACAGATTACCACCATTTCTCATTCGTTATTTCATTCTTTATCCCCCCAAACTCTACTTCCCTAGTCGTGATTATCTCGATCTCTTTGATTTTCTTTTGTTCATAACCATGTTACCAATCCCGTCCAAAATCTAATTCTAGATCTTGAAACCAAATTTTTGCCCAATTAATTACCTTTTTAACATAATTTGTCAAAAAAAAAATGGCACAACTATACATCCTCACTTAATGTATTTTTTTCCTATACATGGAATCAAAAAATAATTTTCATCAATGAATTCGATATGGCTTGTTTCCAGAAACATTGGCCAAAACCGGCTGATTAAAGACTTTCAACTTTATGATCCAACTTGTAAGGGTATATTTCTAGAATTGAGCAGAAGTATCCTTTTATCTTGTCATTCATATACTGATGAATCATATACTGGTGAATCATACACTTATGAAGCCTGTACATCAAGTAATGAAGAAGATGCTCCAACAATTTCAAGTGTCTGTGCTTCCGAAGTGCAAAGGGAGAAATTAAAGGTAAATTTTTTATACAATAACAATCTTTGTTTTCTTTTTTCTGAAGGTTTAACAAGTTTAAACCTTGTAGGATGTTAAACTACCCCTGTTAGTTAAGAGTAACAATTAAATTTAATTTAACTTATATATTGATGTGTTTTGTATTCAATCGTTTGTGGGTTTTGATCAACAATTGTACTTTTGTTTATATCTCTAATTTTGGTTATATGGATTAAAAATATATCAAACAACGGTGTCAGGAAAGTCAAGCTTCTTAGTGAATCACTATATGCCTGCACCGTGCCCTCTCATTTCTTTTGCTGTTCGCAATTAACTCATTTGACCCTGCATGAATTGCGTGCTAATTCCACCCCCTGGATTTGAAGGATTTCGTAACCTGATTAGTGTTGTACTTGTGTAGGTCATAGTTAATGCTGACATGTCATTCGGCACTCGACTCAAGGAATTCGATATGGAAATTTGCACAGGGAATGATAATTTGGAATGCCAATTTAAATGTGAAAATAATCTAATTTGTTGGGAATCATTAGTAGTAAAGGTATTAATTGGCAGTGGTTAGAATGCACCCAAAAGTTACAAGTTCTTAGGCTCGGGATGGATGCAGTATTAACTCATCCAGGTAATCTTTCGCATCAAGGAAATGAATTACGAATAAATGACTTATAAGTAATAGGTAGATGAATACTTATAAGTTATATAAGTGTTTGGATAAATTTATTTATCAGCCAGTAATTTTTTTTTTACTTAAATGAACTAAAATAAATAAATTTTTAAATATAATTATTTTAATTCGTGAATTTTAAATTATATTAACATTTAAAATATATTATTTAAAATTAAAGTTAAATAAAAAAGCGAAAAATCAAAATCAGTTGAGAAAAAATACGTCGTTACTAACATTCAACTTAACAGCTTATAAGTTGTAAATTCGACTTATAAGTTCGGTCGACAAACACTCCTCGATAAATTCTTGTAACTTATAAGCCCGGAAACAAACAAACCCTAAGGCTCATCTTGTATATATATTATTTAAGTAGAAGTATTCAGCTATTTTATGTGAAACTGCAACTGTAATTACATTTGTAAATTTTATTTTCTGAAATATTACCCTATTAGACAATGCAAGTGTGGATTCTTCAACAAACTACATAGGGGATCGCAAGAATGATGGACAATAACAAGAATCCTACAAAGATGGGCGTTCCGCCAATGCCTCTGCACCCATTAGCACTGTCTGCCAAAAATCTTACAGGAACCTTGCATCGGATAAGGAATGGTACAATGATCTGAAGAAAGCTGCCACAAATTGGGTTCATAATCTTTTTCATCACGACTTGAACGAGTTTGCATTTCATCTTCGTGTTTTAACAAAATTAAAAAATGAGGAATTAAATGTTTCTTATGAATTTTTTTAATTAAATCGGAAAAAAATGCCTAACTGGAATTCGCGTATGTGAACAATTTTGGAATCAATTGCCCGAGCTCCAGCATTGCTCATTGAAATTCCAATCCCAACTCCCAAGTGGTTATTTGATTAAAAATCATTAAAACAAATTATATTAAAATTTGTGAAAAGAGCCGTATATTAAAATTTAAATGATAAAATTATAAAATGACTGGATAGTCAGCTCCATTTTCTGGCCCATACATTTTAAGGTGTTTTGTTGTATGGTAAACATTTTTTTCAAATTTTTTGGAATGTGGATGAAAATATGCAATAAGGATAAAATATGGTTAAAATTCTTTAAAGTGTGTGTTAAAAAATCAAATCACTATTTTAAATGAGACATAGGGAGTAATTTGAATATTTGTGTTTGCTGCAACGGCTAGGTGGCAATTAGAAAAATATGGGTTTGCAACAAATTAAATTTTATGTATATCTCATTCAAAATATTTAAAATTTTCAAAACAGGGAGTATGCCAAGAAAAATCTAATTACAAAGGAGTACGCTAATAACATTGTTTCAAAATGTTACTATCCTTCAGGTCATGTTCTTCAGGAAAAAGGACATCAGGATGACAGTTTCATATAGAAGGGGATTCGTGAAGCAAGAGATGCATTGTATTCAGGGTTCAGATGGGTCTTGGGTAATGAAGTAAGCATCAATATCTTTACTGATCGATGGTTGAAAGGGAAGGATGATTTTAAAGTGGAGAACAGTCAGGGCTATAGCAATAGAAATGATAAGGTGGATGAGTATTTCCGTCCAGACATCAAGTAATGGGACGTGAATAAAATACGACAAACCTTTCATGATATTGATGTCAACTGTATTATGAAGTTAAGGATTCCTCATAACAATGTCAGAGATAAAATAACATGGATACACACGGTGGATGGTAAGTATACAGCTAAATCGGGCTATCAGTTTTGGCATGGTAGAACTCATAATGAGGTTACTGTCGAGGACTCAAGAAGTTGGAGTCGAATTTGGAAGCTACCAGTTCCTCACAAAATGAGACATTTTATCTGGAGAGTTTTTAGGAACAATATACCTGTAAAAGATGTCCTTAGAGAGAAAGGAGTTCAGACATCGATTATATGTCCGATTTGTAGCATAGATGCGGAGCATGTTCGTTATATTTTTGTTGAATGCCAGTTTTCTAGAAGGTGTTGAGAGATAACAGGGCCAGAATTTGATCTATCAGACGTGGAGATTATGGCTACATGGGTGTTAAATAAATTTGAAGGGATGCATTCTGAAAACCTGATTCGCTTGGTAACAGTCATGTGGGGTATTTGGTATGCAAGGAATAGGAAGGTTTGGGATGATAAAGTTCTAACCCCAATGGTAGCGATGGATATCAGCTCTAAAATAATTCAGGAATGAAGGAATGCTCAGCAGCAGAAGCAAATTGTAGCTCCTCAAGAGGAAGATAGTAGTATGTTGTTAGTGTAGGTGCCCTAGAGGCAATACATTTTTCTTTTAAACCTTTATGTCAGTTGATCTTTCAATAAATGAATTTATTATGATCTTAAATAATGCGATATTTTTGTTAGCATAATAAATGTCCTTAGAATCATGATACACATTGTATAGTTTAAGTACATGACTTGAACTTGAGATTATATAATATATCATATTCTTAAAGGTCCCTAGTCGA